>JABWIB010000535.1:67524-83245 GCA_016617825.1 Platyplectrum ornatum | reverse complement strand
ATTGGCCATCTGCAGTGTACACTATATGCTATAATTCTTTTTGAGGAGAACATCAGTGGATCCCAGTCCTGGTTCCTTGGAGCGATACGTACTCTATTGGACTTCTGACGGACATTTGATGGACATATCTGCANTGATATNAATTTAAAATACTGGTGTTAGGGAATATAGAATTTGGCNCAGCCAGGGGTAGATCCCTACTGTCATTTTGACTTTAGGAGGCCACCTAGAGAATGCGAAAGGACAAGCGCCAGTAAAACAGAAATTTAACGGGAGGGTGGGCGGCAATATTACCTTCTGCCCACTGCCCTCCTCTATGGTTTTAAGTGACGTGACATCATCGCGTTCCGGTGTGACGTGACGTCCAGAGACCTAGCACCGGCCCTCTATATGATATATAATTTCAGCCACCATCATAAAAATGTTCATTGATCTGTAAAAAAATAAATATAAACTCAATATAGGAATGATCTGGGAGTTATACAGAAGCTCTGATAGTTGCATGTGTGCCTAGGGACAATTGATAGCGAACGCTGCTCAAAAAAGCCTTGTCTACCGTCTCTGCGGCTAAAACCTATAACCTCTCTAAGAAGTCATCCAGGTCCTTCAGGTTAACAGTAATTTGTGTCTCTTTGTCCTTGTTTACTTTCATTCAAATATCTATTTGTTTACTAAGAGTAGGTCAGGCAAAGAACTTGTTGAACTTTATTTTGTACCCTGAAAAAATGCTATTTCAAGACCTAGGCAAAAACAAACTGTTTATCACAAAATACTATGTCATTAGGCCTCAAACCTGCACAGCATGTTGTGTCTTAATTATTACATGCAATAACTTGTTTATATGCACATCGAGTCAAGCTTCTAAAATATAGCTGAGGAGAGAAATAGGCAACAAAATAGCACTGTGACATTATTGTGACAGAGCGGTGAGAACGTTATCACAATGCTAAACCATAAGTGCGGGTCTGGGTTTCCTGCGTGAGGTCATTCCATTTGTTTTTGGCTGTAGACAGCGAGTGTTTGGATAATGTCAGTGAATCTGCTTTTACATTTTGGTCACATTAGGAGCACGAGATAGGAAGTCTGAGGGAAGAACAATATTTAGGATGCAGACACGTGGGATAACACACAAGAAGGCAATTGTGTAGCTGCCAAGTTTGCCAACTATCTCTGATTTGCACTTCTTGTTTTTAAAGATTTGTCCATGGCAGTGTAATTGTTTTGTTTGTGCACAGTGACATGTTTCTGTGTGGTAATTGCAATTCTCTAGGTTTTATTTCCCTTATTTTGAAACTGAGTATTATGTTATATTGGGGTTCATTAATAGGGAGTATAAATATGGGCAGCAGTCCTAAATTACATTATTTTCTGAATTATTTATTTTCTCAGAAGTAGTCTAAATATTTTATATTCAATATATTTTCATCTTAATTTAAAGGCACCCTTATGAGAATTTTTTTGTTTTGTTGTTTATTGGTTAAAATTTGCATTCATGTAAAAATAAGAACTACTGCATGGTACATACTACATAGTACAGTCATTTTTCACTGAATCTCTAAGGTAGGCATAGATGACCTGTGGTAAATTTACTAGGGGTCTAGATGCTCATCTCGCTATGACGTGTCATGTTTGAAGACAAGATGACCATATTTGAAGCATTGAGATGGTGTGTTTACGCAGATTTTGTTCTCGTCCTAATCTTGCCATTTTAATCTCTCTTGCGCGAGTTGTACAATGGGAGAAATGGGTGTTTCATGCAAATTGGCTCAAATCGACCAGTACTCCTCATCTCCTTATGGAAAAGCCTATAAAAAGTCTTAAATTAACAAGTCCATAAAAACATAAACTACACTAAATTAAAAATACACTCATACCTTAAGCAAACAAACATTGTAATGTAGAAAAATGTGTTTAGGTTACATTTTTTTGAAAAAAAATAAAATAACACAAACGGAGATATTAAGAAAGACAGTAAGTGTAAATGTAAAACGTTAGGTATCTGCGACATGTATAGAAAATCCTTCACAGTCCAATAGTTCAGATAAACTCCTAAAAATCCCCCAATATTCAAAAATGTCCAAAATAATGAAGTCCAAACATAAGGATTCAATATAGTCCACAATCCAGTTGCAGCCCTCTTTCCAAAGACCGTGATGCAGGGTTACCTCCAATATATTGTTCCAACAGGTGACTTAGGATATGGTTATCGCTCCTAGCTAATGACCCCACAGTTGCAACCTGAGACACCACCAATTTATTGATGCACACAGGCCACTAGATGTGTGATAGTAAGTAACTTTGGTGTATTAAAATCTCGCTTTAGGTGCCTAGATAAGTTTGGTGGTCAACATCTTTATTCATGTAGGAAGGTTGCTCATATTTTATGGACTTGCTATTATTTCCCAATCCTTGAACCTTGGCAAGATTTTGTTGAAGCAGACAGAGAGAGTGCTGTCATCATATTCCCAGGAGCACAGTAGGAAAGGGATACAGATCAGAAATTTTTAAATTGAGAATCATTTTGCCTGTAAGAGTGAATATATAATTTTAGTGTGTAAGTGTGTATAATGTTTTTTTTGTTTTTTAATGACACATATGTAGGTTGTAAATTATATTTACTTAATGTGTGGCCATATTAAAAAGGACAGAAACATAACATGTGCATCACTGTATATAGGATATCACCCTGTAATAAACTGACGCCTAATTGGATGAGACAAGATTTCAAAACTGAGGAGGAGAGATGATAATTTGCTGAACTCAATCACTAAACTCAATGCAAGATGAGCCCTAATTGATTAATTTAAAGATTAAATTGAAGTGAAATGCACCCAAAACTACAAAGTAAATTGAGTCAATTCCAGGTCGATTTCAAAATGACACTCCAAAACAACATATTGTAAATTCATAAAACTGATCAATTTCACACAAGATGATCTCAATGCCCATTTAGACCCTCAGTATATTCTTCACATACGGTTTGTGAATCTACCTCTATTTGTTCCAGTTTGCTCCAAGTTTTAGTCTGACATGTTCTCTCCATTGCAACTGAAACCTCCTTTCTAAATCATAATGGAGCATACACTTCAAGCTCTCAGCCCCCCTATGAAGCACACATCCAAATAGTTTCTTTGTATTTAGTACCTGTAAGAAAAATATTTCTTACACTCCAGAGCACTGAATAAAAGAAATAATAAACATTACATTTGTTTTAATTAACATATACACAGACCTAACTAGTTTAAAATACTTTAAGGGCATGGTCTCATTAAAACAGCATTTTCTTGCCCATTGAAACCAGTAAGTAAATATGCACAGTTAAAGTATATCATTCATAGTAAGTATGCTTGGTAATAAGTCACTGGTCTCATTAACTACATTATACAATTTAGCAAAGATTAACTTTCTGTCATGAATATTTATTTAGATAAAGACAAGTACAGAAATATTTTATGAAACAACAGAAGAATAATATATTGGGGCTGTTAATTTAATTATTTAAGCATTACAATTCAGACATTTCTGACAGATAAAATAACTTACACTGTTATTTCAATATACAATATGCAATTTAGAGAACATTTTTAATTGCTATAAGAGTGAAATGCAAGAATAAGTATAAGTTTATAAGTATATTTCATTCACCAAGACTCTACATTATATATATATATATATATATATATATATATATATATACCGTATATACTCGAGTATAAGCTGACCCGAATAAGCCAAGTATAAGGGGCACTTTCAGCACAAAAAAATGTGCTGGAAATACTAGGCTTATACTCAATTATATACTGTATATATTGTTCTTCATAGTATACACACATAAAGTTCTACATATTATAGTAGCTGGACCATACCATACAACAAGGTTATATAAATAAAGCCTGTCATTTTGTTTTGTGCACTGGCTTGTTATTCGTGGCCTGATGGAGCTCCAGTCCTTCACAAGCCTGGGTCTGTTTTCCCATTACACAGTTTTGTACAGCTGTATATTCCTGTGCCACAACCAGGAGAGACTCTTAAACAGGTCTTGTGGTGTCACTATTCACAATAGATCCTCTATTAAGGTGGCCATCCATGGGGCGATTTTTAGCCGAAACCCATGATTATCGTGGATTTTGGATAAAAATCTTGCCATGGATGGTCTCTTAAAAAAGCAACAAAAAACAGCAATAAAACACTGAAAAACACAAACAAAACGATATTGTTAATCAATTGTATTTTAATGATTGATCAATTGTATTTTAATGATTAATCAATGTTTTGCCTAGGTGCATTGAGGAAGCAATTAGGCACTGCTCCAGCAGCTGCTAAAAGGCAGCTGCAAAGTATATTTTTATTTATTTATTTCTATTTTTTTACAGGTTCTACTATATAGTTCTCCTCGATGGCCACCCTTAGTTTTAACTCCAGACATATAATCTTCTCCCTTTTCTTTTCTTCCATCTTCTGTCAGTGACTAGTTGCTGCACTGTGGATACATCTGGATGATCACACTTTATCAGTTCCTGCTTGCATTATGCCAGGGCCTAGAATAGATAGAAGTTTGTAAACCCAAGCAGACATATCAGAGTCTGGACTGATACTCATCAAGATACACTGACTAAGAAGGAACACCTACACTGTACAATGGCTACGAGGGAAACCCTTCACTGTACATTGACTAAGAAGGAACACCTACACTGTACAATGGCTACGAGGGAAACCCTTCACTGTACATTGACTAAGAAGGAACACCTACACTGTACATTGACTAAGAGGGAACATCTACACTTTACATTGACTAAGAAGGAACACCTACACTGTACATTGACTAAGAGGGAACATCTACACTGTACATTGACTAAGAGGGAACATCTACACTGTACATTGACTAAGAGGGAAAGTCTACACNTATATATATATATATATATATATATATATATATACCGTATATACTCGAGTATAAGCTGACCCGAATAAGCCAAGTATAAGGGGCACTTTCAGCACAAAAAAATGTGCTGGAAATACTAGGCTTATACTCAATTATATACTGTATATATTGTTCTTCATAGTATACACACATAAAGTTCTACATATTATAGTAGCTGGACCATACCATACAACAAGGTTATATAAATAAAGCCTGTCATTTTGTTTTGTGCACTGGCTTGTTATTCGTGGCCTGATGGAGCTCCAGTCCTTCACAAGCCTGGGTCTGTTTTCCCATTACACAGTTTTGTACAGCTGTATATTCCTGTGCCACAACCAGGAGAGACTCTTAAACAGGTCTTGTGGTGTCACTATTCACAATAGATCCTCTATTAAGGTGGCCATCCATGGGGCGATTTTTAGCCGAAACCCATGATTATCGTGGATTTTGGATAAAAATCTTGCCATGGATGGTCTCTTAAAAAAGCAACAAAAAACAGCAATAAAACACTGAAAAACACAAACAAAACGATATTGTTAATCAATTGTATTTTAATGATTGATCAATTGTATTTTAATGATTAATCAATGTTTTGCCTAGGTGCATTGAGGAAGCAATTAGGCACTGCTCCAGCAGCTGCTAAAAGGCAGCTGCAAAGTATATTTTTATTTATTTATTTCTATTTTTTTACAGGTTCTACTATATAGTTCTCCTCGATGGCCACCCTTAGTTTTAACTCCAGACATATAATCTTCTCCCTTTTCTTTTCTTCCATCTTCTGTCAGTGACTAGTTGCTGCACTGTGGATACATCTGGATGATCACACTTTATCAGTTCCTGCTTGCATTATGCCAGGGCCTAGAATAGATAGAAGTTTGTAAACCCAAGCAGACATATCAGAGTCTGGACTGATACTCATCAAGATACACTGACTAAGAAGGAACACCTACACTGTACAATGGCTACGAGGGAAACCCTTCACTGTACATTGACTAAGAAGGAACACCTACACTGTACAATGGCTACGAGGGAAACCCTTCACTGTACATTGACTAAGAAGGAACACCTACACTGTACATTGACTAAGAGGGAACATCTACACTTTACATTGACTAAGAAGGAACACCTACACTGTACATTGACTAAGAGGGAACATCTACACTGTACATTGACTAAGAGGGAACATCTACACTGTACATTGACTAAGAGGGAAAGTCTACACTGTACATTGACTAAGAGGGAAAGTCTACACTGTACATTGACTAAGAGGGAACACCTACACTGTACATTGACTAAGAGGAAAAATCTACACTGTTTATTGACTAAGAGGGAAAGTCTACACTGTACATTGACTAAAAGGGAACATCTACACTGTACATTGACTAAGAGAGAACTCCTTCACTGTTCATTGACTAAAAGGGAAACACCTTTACTGTACATTGACTAAGAAGCTATGCATACACTGTATATTGACTAAGAGGTAATGGCTGTACTGTACATTGACTAAGAGGGAATGTTTACTTTGTCTGCACTACAGGCCTCCACCTCTCCAAAATGTTGCATTTGAGTTTTGCACTGCACATTGCATAATCCTACCCCATTCTATAATGTGATCTGGCGTATGTACATCTCTGGCTCAGCTTCACACTCCCTTGTATTGCTCCCAAGAGGACCCCCCCTTCTTTTCGCTGATGTGTTGTTGTGCTCTCAACTCTTACTGTGAAACACAAAAAGAGGAACTTTGCTTACTAGAAGCTAAGAGCTATGAAAAATGGGGCATAAATAACATTAAGGAAAGTTGTTTTAGTGGAAAGAACAATGCCTGTGGAGACAAAATAGTTTAAGAATTCAAAGCCAGTGAGAAGGTGCACTGTAGAAATAATGTTTTGTGGAAAGAAATTTAGCATTTAATGTGAGAGCAGAATGTCTGGAATGTATTTCCAGAAATACATTATTGTTTAAAATAGGTTTATTCAACTTATAGGGGCCAGAAATAAAATACTTTTGTCAGTACCAATGAATAAAAGTGTTGTATTGAATTCTTAGAGATACAGATATTTTTCCTATTTTTTTTTTTATTTTAATGATATAATAGTCAATGGACATTTTGGGTTTTTAGCAGTGATACTGTCTTTATGAAGAAGGATTCTAAAGATACTTTGAACCGATCCATTCCTACACATGACACCAGACTTCTGCATACTGTTGACAAAGATATGCAAAACATGCATTGATTCCTACCACACTGGCTTAACTTAAACGTATATATGACTACTTATTTGTTACATTGCTCAACTCAATATGATTAAGAGCCTTGTTATCCAGCCTAGCCTAATATGGCTAAGAGTGTTATCAATTTATGGACAATGCACGAGGCAGGATCATTGTATACAATCAACCTCACATTGAACTGTGTATCAAGAACACATAGGGACTCTATGTGACATCTATCTTGTAGTTAAAATGTTCTATATTGGCCAATATATATATCAATATATAAGTAAAATTAACACATTGCTTACCTATAAGCCATGACATGGTGTCATTGTCATTGAAACCCAGCATCTCTTTTGTTTCCAGGTCAGTCGCCAGTATACACTATTATGGTATACTGACACTTTTCCCCCCTGGACTGGTGACTGTTTCTATGATGCTGTGTGTGAAGAGGTGCCTCCTTACCCCAGAAAGGATCAAGTATCACAATATGTTACCGCTAATGTGTGAAATCAGTTAATTACCAGATTTGGTACAGTAATGTGTAAAATATTTATTTTCCACACTTTACCTAGGTAATGTGCACATTAACGGCATTGCAAAAAGTATTGCAAGGTTGAAGCGGTAAGCAAATTGTACAATCGCCATTCCATACTGGCACTCTATACTTAAGGTAGGACTATAGCAGCCATGCCAGCCTATGAGCACAAATAAATTTAAGACCTATGTACCGAGTTTTATTGTTAATTTGCTTAATGTTAATAGTAGTATGAAAGTATTGTTGTTAAGGTGGCCACTCATGGGCCGATTTTTACCCAAAACCCACGATTATCCTGTTTTTTGGGAAAAAATTGCCTGTGGACGGCCACATAAAAAAAACCCCAAACGGGGTCAAAATGCCGAAAAACGCAAACAATTTTACAAATGATCACAATGTTCGTTTGTTTACTTACTATTTGCATTACAGATGTCTTCGATGGGCACCGGGCACCTGAGTTTTCCTATGGCCACCATTAGAATGACATTGTTCTCGTGGATGGCCCGCAGAGGGGGTGATTTTCCCTAGTGGTCAGTGCCAACATCATGTTCTCGTGGATGGTCACCTTTAGAGGGATGTTTTGTAGTCTGATTTCTGATAACCTCTAAGAATGATAACGTAAATATCTCAGAGCTGTATGGAAAGACTACTCAAACACATTTTTAGGCTGGGAAAAGTGACCTCTGTGTTACTCTACTGGGATTCTCAAAGACCTGGGGTAATAAAGGGCAACTGGGTGCATATAACATTAACGTCTACACCATAATATGCTGCATGCCAGAAAAGACTTCTGAGCAATGGTGTGGGAGGAATTGCTGACATTCTTTGTAAATGAGTTACACAGTCTTTAGTGTCCTCTGGCCATTGTAACAAGTGTCTGTGACAACAAAAATATTTGTTTACTGCCATGTCTGGGAGTCATGCTACGACTCTGCCTTCACTCCATTCAGTGAAAGAATGCAAAGTGTCTGTTAACCGGCTTCCCCAAGATAAACCAAGGGATCATAACCTCTTGTTGTGTACGAGGATTTAATGGCTATTATATAACAAATCTAATAATCTAATACATGTTGAATGACTGACACAATTTTTATTCACAATATTTTTGCTGATCCATCTCTGTGTAATGTAATATATTCCACAGTTAGCAAGCAATGGCTTCTGGGAAAATATAAGTAAAAGCAGCTTTATAATATTGGCCTCTTGTTTGTCCAATAATAACCTCTTCTTTTCTTGCATGAAAGACACAGTCCATCTAATCATCGCTGCATTGAAGAAAATTTATATATTAATTATGAGCAATACTACATGTCTGGAGAGAATATGGTTGTGAGTAAATAAAGTACACAATTTATTAATATCAGGATCATAGTAAGGGTGGGGGTAAAGGTAGCAACTGAGGTAATGGAGGTTGGATTGATTTGTGGTACTTTGTTATGTTTTATAGTTGGCAACTTGTACAAAACTAAGACAGACTGACCACCTCTGTAATTGATGACTAGTATATTGAGTTTTTCATGTTACAGGGGATGTTTTGCACTAGGATTGCCCACTTTGGTAAACAGTGTAGACGCAAGTGTTGCATTACCAGGTCCTTGTAATCCACAATGGTGACAAATTTCCGTCAGCGGAGACTTAAGGGGACCAGATCCACAGTTTGGGTGCAGCGCAGGCACAGTTTCTGTGTGGATGTGCTGTTCAACACACCCAGAGTTGCGTTTTTGTGGCCAAAATGTGAATTGCGCGCAAAAAGCGCTGTAATGCACAAGCATTCAGACCCACAGTCTTGTTGGAATAATTTATTTTTGTACTTTTTGTGTTTTTCTCCTTCCCTATTCTATTTTTGGTTTGTGTTGCGTGCAGGTTTTTAATTATGTTTAAACATTTTTTATGACATTTGACAACTTTGCCATTTCTAGCTTACATTTATCTAAATGGGGTTTTACAAAATGCAAACCAGTGACACAACAAAGATGCAAGCACTGCACAAAACCAAAGTGCAGACCAGGGAACACTTCCTGCAACTATTTCAAATAGGCTGAACTATCAGCATAGTATAGCAAAAATACCAGTTGAACCATCCCTGGCAAGCCGCAGATGTTCAATAAACACAATATTCTTTGCACGTCCTGGTACTGCTGCTCTATGGGGAAAAAGAACAATCCAAAGCAGAACCCAGGACCCATCAGCACACTCCAAAAAACACCTCTGGTGGAAGGTACCATCTATAATGGATGCTTTGTATCCGTGATACATACAATACAGTGTTCATATACTTTGAGACTACATTTACCAACATACAGACTTAACTTATACATGGAAGAGCATGCTGGGATGTACAGTTTCCCAGAATACACAAGATGGCCAGGCCAATGCTATAGAACCATTAACTTCCCCTTCATAATAAATTCACACACACATGCACAAATACACACTCATACAAACACACAAAATTGTTCCCATATTGTGATTCTTCAGTTCAGCCATATTAGCTATGAATGTGTTACTGCCACTTTAGTTATTTCCACTGTGTATAGTATTATCTTGCCTTAATTGTAAGCAGAAGTGTGTTGTAATCTGAAGCCAGACTCTAAGTACCAGTAAAACAAATGCAGTCAAGTGAATCAAAGCTTAAAGGCACTATTTGCCACACAAACGTACAGTATATCACATTGCAAATCCAATTTAACTCCATCCGCCATGTGAGTTTGGTGGAATTAGAGACGTTTGCTGGTGTATGAATTGCAATGAGAATATTCGCTCATGGCTTCCTTCAATGAACTCATTACGTTTTGTCACAACAGAACCCAACGTGAAAAGGTTAATCCAATGCCCTGCTCAGTCTTTAAATAAGGTAACATTTCTAGACCTGGCAACAGTTCATTTACTCCCTGGAACCATAATGTAAAGTAATCAGCAACTGCAAAGCCAACAATCTCTATTTAAATGTACAGATATAAATACCAACATATGTGACTAGCACCAAGAACCCGGAAACAGGACTTTCATTTAATTTCATGTTTCCGAAAAAGTAAGAAAATAGATAAATTTGAAATGATAGAGAAATATAAACACAATACATAAAGCTGTATCTTATAACAAAACAGAAAAGTACTATAGAATATAATGCTCCACATGATAATGATAGAAAGGGCAAAGTATGGCAGACTCCACAGTAGCTAGTGACAGCCATAAAACAGGTTCTCTACTGTTCTGCTAGACATCTAATGAATAATGTCATCCAATATTAAATGTATATATCTTAAATCTAATAGGGAAATTATATAAATGTCTTTACCCATGTCTTCATAACAGTAAAACAAATATAAAAGAACAAAACAAAGAAAACGGATAGACTAGGAAGACGGTAAAGAGAGGTCTATAGAACAATTCAAACAGAATAAAAAAGATATAAACTAGGGGAAAAGGGAACTCTCCAGAGTTGGAGTGGACTGCGAAAGAGATTCCTAGAGGAGAAAAGGGAGAGAGGCGTTTAGGGTCACTGCTAGGGATAGGGAGGTAGGTACCCATCAAGAGGCTTGAGAAGGTTCAGCAGGTGATTTGTCAAGTAACCAATGGTTCAAAGAGGGGGGATGGGTAAGTGGAGACTCTTGGGGACCATACCAGATGATAAAGGTCATCCCAATCACAGAGGTGGTAGGAAAACCATATAAGTGATTTGTGTTCCGTCATACATGAGGGTGGTGGGACTTCCAGGTGATTAGACATTTAGTGACTGCTAAGACAGTGAGTTTGGTTGAATTTTTGCCAATATATACGAGGTGAGAGAAACAACCATGGATCCTAAAGGAATGGAAGAGACTGGAGAGAGAATAAAAGATCATGAAGCTCTTAGTACATGTCCACCATATATGGAGAAAGATACCAGATAGTTCACAATCATGTGTGAGATACCAGTGAGATACATTTCATGTAACATAGTATAATTGCATCCACGTTTATATACAAATCAGAGCACTGGATCTAAAGGCACATTTGTGCTGCATTCCGATCTACAAAAGCTGTATGAGTGGAATACAGAAAGATCTGGAGGTCAGAATCCAACAAGATCGTATAAGATGGCACTATGTTTGTGTGCACAATTCACCTGGCTCTCATGGGTGCTAGATGTGACTGTATGCTATCTGACATGATGACTGCTTTTCTACTAGGTGGGGTGGGAAATGAAGAGCCAGTCATGGGTGAATTAGTTATGGCAGCATCTTGAGCCACAGGGGTTTTGAGAGTGTAAGGGTATGCCCAAGCACACAATGCCCAAGACCCAGGGCTTTAGAAAGACACAAGAAAGGATGGTTTATGTCCTTTCATTTGTCTTCAGGGGGATGATATTGATGTGACCTAATTGTAACACTTATGATAGGACATGACCCAATAACGGGATAACTTTTTATGGCAAATAACTTCTTGGAATACAATTTGTGCACTGGACCACAATTGCTGATTCTTTCTTTAGTGGGTTTTGCCTTCTCTTGTGGGCGCTTTTGGTAATCGTTCTAATTTAAAGAAGAGACCAGATTGAGTTTAAAGTTTTACTATACTTAACAGATTGGCCATCCCTTATGGTAGCAGCTGAAAGAGAAGTGAATTTCATCTCTATTTTCCACTCCACACAGATGTGGTTATTATAGTGGTTTCCCAAATTATACTTCATGTCGCCTGATTCAGTTCTAGATTGTATTTTTACAAATAATGGAATATGCTGTAATGTAATACGTCACATAAATTATAACTATTTGCATGAAGATTCTTATGCTCCCCATAAGAAATCACTGCTGAAGTATTGTCTGGACAGACCATAGTGATGTTACCTTACTTTGATAATAACATTTATATATTGAAAATATGTTTTTACTTTGTTCAAATACCGTTTCTGTGTGCGCACATTGTATGTGCAACTGAAAAAGTAAAATCTTTAATCCTTTGAATGCGCGTGATTTGCATGTAATACACTGATAAAACAAATGTCAATTTTTACATTCACATTGTTTTAATTGAACACGTAGTTTCATTATTGTTCATATGTATTAATTCCTTTAAAGTAATTATACAACTTTGCTAAGAACGAGTAAGATCAAAGAGGGGAAGTGCGTATGAATTTCAAGTTGTTTGGAAATAATGGAATTTACATAATCATAAAATAAACATTGTGGAGAAGCAAAGATGTTTGTTACTATGGAGATATATTAAAATACAACAATATACATGTTCTCCTCTGCTGCCTGATAAGTATAAGCAAACATTTATCATTAAAATGGTTGTGACTGGAATAGAAGAGTGATATAATGAGAGAAGGAAAAGTGTAGGTGTGTAAAGGAGATGAGGAGATGAGCGTTTGGACACAGGGAAAGGGGTGGTGGGATGATTAAGGGTTGTTAAGTAAGGTAAGTATGAGTAAATTAAGGTAGGTTAGGGCAAGTATGTGATAGAATAAGTATAATAATTGATACAATGGTCGAAGTGTAAATTTAGAAATATGGAAATTATAGAAGTGACTGGGGATTTATAGTTTTCCAATTAAATCAGTGGGGGAAGTGGAGTGCTGGATTAAAAGGGACATGATATGACTAGACTGCGACGCTGCTGATCCAGCCTTTCAAATGGACAAAGGAAGATCATACATCTACTCGCACAGAAACCCATCCAGATGGGGGAGATTGCTCTATTTTGTAGAGGAATCGACATGAAGTCCCCTGCCTTAAGGATTTGGCACCGACCCATGAATAGAATGTAAAGGTTCTTATTGTAATACTACCATCAGTTCTCACAATTCTCCTTCCTGTCCTTAAACCAATATGCTAGACCTTTACAGAGGTCTGGATCCTGCATATACAAATGCGTAAAGGTTGTGGATGCATTTTCCACACCTAGACATAGTTTAATATGTTCTCGATTCTTTCTACTGTGCTGTACTCTTTACTGTTGTGACACTGTACTTTCCTAATTTTCATCCTACTTATTAAATCAATTTCCCTTTCTCCACTTCCTGCAAGCTTACTTTATTTGTTAAAGACCACAAGGTTTGTTAAAGGTCCATTGCTCTTCTCTTGCTGTACTTCGTCTTACTTACTCGATCTCTATTAACTCTATTAGCCTACATTAATACCATTTCCATCAGCAAATTTATGTAACCACTCCTAATCTTTATCTACTATATATTTCTTTTACAAACATCTAAGATGTATTTCTCAAATATACATATATATCGGCCATCCCTGCTAAGCGAGCAGACATGTGCTTCCTGGTGTCAGATATCTGATACTTCAGCAGCTCATATAATATGATATGACAAACAAGAATAAATACAACAAGGAAAAACAGGAACAGGAATCTAGTAACTTACAGGACACTAGATAGAGGCAAGAGAACAGATCCAGCTTTCCTCACTCCAACCAATTCCAGAAAATCATGTGATTTCTGAGGACAATGTTCCATACACTAGGGGATCCCTCCACTGGGCTAGCCCTGTCCTCCCATCCACCTAAATAACCCTACAGGGTATATTTAAATGTTACAGTAGGAACAGAGTTTACAGGGATTTGTACAGAACATCTGTCCATTAAGGCAGGGATATATAATCATAGGCGCTCCTCCACGTGAGAGGAGAGTGACTGTGGAGTTCAAGCCCCTTTCCCGCACAGGTCTCTGTGAGATTCATGTGGAGACCTGAATCCGGTCCAAGGTGACTAAACATTGCTGGAATACTAATACAAATCTGTACACCAAGCAAAAAAGTTAATACAAGTGTACACAAGTACACAAATGCAATATAATATAAGGCTGTAATGTATGAGACACCCTGGACAAGGAGAACAGGGCGCAGATAATCATCATTATACTAGATGATCAGGAGCTGATTAATAACTATGAAGGAATGTCCAACACAGCGAACCCTATGGAAAACTATCCAAATATCCTGAGGGCAAGAAAGTTTGGATTGTATATAAGGGTGGATAAGGATACTACAGATAGCATCCTAACATAACAGCAGCAGGAAAGGGACACCACATTTTGAGGACCGTCATTGCAATTGTCTGCATGCCAGCATCAATAATAGTGTATGTATGAAAACACCTTTCAGTGTAATCTGTAATTTAAGTGAATGCTGTTGCAGGTGACCCCAGGGATCCAAAATTTCTGGAGCTACTGCCTCACTTACATTAAGTAAATTAGTGAAACGGATGACTGATTGAAAAGACTTCTTTAATTACAATTGATTTCTTTGTGTTCTATTCTTTACATCTCACTGCCTAAAAGTATGTAAAACACTCATTAAAAAGTTAATTGACATAAATTAATTATCCTATTAGCAAGAACAAATTAGAAGATGTAAAACATACTTTTTATAAATGGCAGGTAATTTGTTTCAGCATTTTAAGAAGGATTCATTAATCAAACTACCCGATAAATAGACAAAAAACATTCACTAACAGTAATTTCCCAAACTGTTTCAAAGTTATTTTGCAATGTCATGTAATATTTTCTTTTACTTTTGAAATAAATAATATATAGCTGCACTACAATATTGTAGTGCTATTGTTGTAAACACTTAAGGTGCTTAGGGGGAATCTACTAAATAATGGTGACTAGATGGGAATTGAGTTCTCCCACTGATTTAATTGACAATTTAACATTTGACAATTGACTATTACTTGTCCATTACTATGTCCATTTCACCACTTCTCACTGCCCATATCACCACTTCTAAATGTCCATACCACCACTTCTAGATGTCCATACCACCACTTCTAAATATCCATACCGCCACTTCTAAATGTCCATACCGCCACATCTAAATGTCCATACCACCACATCTAAATGTCTATATCACCATTTCTAAATGTCCATACCACCACGTCTAAATGTCTATATCAACACTTCTAGATGTCCATACCACCACTTCTAAATATCCATGCCACCACTTCTAAATGTCCATACCACCACTTCTAAATGTCCATACCACCACTTCTAAATGTCCATACCACCACTTCTAAATGTCCATACCACCACTTCTAAATGTCCATACCACC
>JABWIB010000535.1:29063-43376 GCA_016617825.1 Platyplectrum ornatum | reverse complement strand
TTCGTCAATGGGATATCGTCAGCATTCGTCAGCCGTTACAATTCGTCAATACAATTCGTCACTGAATACTATACATGACCATTCACTGACGAATTTTGATCACTGACGAACGCTGACGAAAAGAAATCTCTGCAGACTTCGTCAGTTAGTGAATTCCCCCCTAGGTGTTTCGCCCGCTGGGTCGAGCCATCATGCTAGGTGGGCGGGGTGATCCAGGTGGGCGGGGCTCATCTTCACGAAGGAGTTATAGTAGGAGTGACCTCTACCTTTCACTCCCCTCTACCGCACCCCTGCGCTGCCTGCACGAGAGTAAGAATCGGGGCCAAGATATGTATGGGCAATCATTGCAGGTTATATCATGTATGATGTACCATCATGTTCTATGCTTTATGCTTTACTAGGTGGTATATGTTTTAAATTGTTTATTTTAGGCCAAACCAGGAGGTTTCTGGGTACACTGGGCGAGACCCAGCCCTCCCTTCCCAGGACCATGTGAAGATGTCACACCACCTTAAAAACTGTCTAGGGACTGGACCAAACTCGCTATAGGCAGTGGTTTGGCCCAGGTGTAACTTTCCTTCTAATTCTCTCTCTATCTGAAAGAAAACTCCATCACTCAATTCATCACTGTGTATTGCAGTGAGGAATGGGAACAGGATAGGTAGAATATTCATTCCAGATCTTGGTCTTATTAGAAACATTTCTTTAATAAGAAATTGGGTGAAAGATTTTACAATATATAAGACTCTGTCACACCCCTGCAGTGTACATCAATATAGGGAATGTTACAAAGTCACTTGTATTTTGCTGTGGTAGGAGAATCCGAAGCATATATACTCTTTTAATGTGGGAAAAAATATTCAGGTCACCGAAACCCCTGGGAGAGTGTGAAGGTAACAAAACGCACAAAAACAAATGAGGTTGGAAAAGTTCTGTGTGCAGCAATAGCTTTCCACTGAGATGTGCCCCGTGTTTGCTCTTTCCTTATGCAAAATAAACAATTTTCTGATCATTTCCCTAATGTGCTTCATAGCATTAATGGACAATATTTGCATTCGAACCCATTAAAGGTCACTCAATTTATAAGTTAGCGCACTGTTTAATATTTAATATCCTAAATGTAGCATTTAATCACATTTTCTCTCAACAGTGATTAATGTGATAAAAGCATATCAGCTCTCGCTGCTGCATAAAAGGAAACTAATGAATCTGCACAAAAAGCCTTGTCATTTTAATTAAGAAGTATTTTACATTTTGTGGCACTAGACTACCTTTATTTAACATGTTTATCAGTTAAACCATGAACCTTAGTTTTAATGAAATTCTCCGATTTTCTACATGCCGGTAGAGTATTGTTTTTATAGTCTATCCCGGCATGCTTTGTGTGAAATTAAAGAAGTTCTGGAACTCTTCCCTTCCAGTACCTGATCCCTATAGCAGCTGCAGGAAATGTGTCAGGCTTAGGCCTCATAGCAAAAGGTAGTGCCTGCGTCTGGATAGTCGGGATGAAGCAGAGCAAGGCGGTGGGATAGGACTGATTGCACCCCCGCTGCTGCTCACAATGGACTAGATTCAGACTTCACTATTACATACCTCCCAACTGTCCCGATTCTGGCGGGACAGTCCCGCTTTTGGGGGACTGTCCCGCCGTCCCTCCCGCCACCCAGTTTGTCCCGATTAGGGGACAAACAATTTTTTCATATAAAAATCCATTAAAAAGTATATTTTTGCCGTGGTCGCGGCAGTAAAAAGGGGCGGGGCTAAGCCAGAACAGGGCGGAGCTTCGGCGGGACCGGGGGCGGGGCCTATTTGTCCCGCTGTCGCCGGCCCAGAAGTTGGGAGGTATGCTATTAACTTAATCATAATTTAGTGAAGAGTGGGTAAAACCATGTTGGATTGCAGGGGGGGTAAAATGAATGTCAGTGTGTGCATGCAGGGAGAATACTTTATTGTTGCATGTTGCACACAGATACTGACCAGCGTTACTGTTACACTGTTATTACACTTGTGCTGGAAACATCATCTCTCAACTCTGATACTGCTTGCAACTAATGACATTTAACTCCCCTGCAAATCAAAATGGTTTTGCCCACTCTTGAGTAAGTCGTAAGTCAAAAGTGCCTAAAGTCTGAATCTGGTCCAATGTATTTAAAATGCCCCATTCACATTACAGCAAAAACCTGAATTAATGCCAGGTCATGCATGGACAACCCAGGATAAGGCAAAACAGCCCATCTGACAAAATCATGGCTCTGTTATTCCCAGGACAAAATCCCAGGATTCTGTCCTGGGAATAAAGCATGTATATTACTTGTTTGTGCGCAGTGTGAACAGGCCAACTCAGGTTATTCTAGGGATTAAACTGGAGGAAAAAAGTGTAAAAAAAAATAAAAATAATGCTGAGTATTGTTTTGAGTATTGTTTTAATGGGTCTCTGACAGCTTGCAGAGGAAATGTCTGCCATGGGCCCCTTCTCCTCCGCGCTTTTAGCATCTGTAACCATTGCACCTCCTCTAGTTCCGCCCTGGGAAAACTAATTATTTAATTGCTTAATTACACTGACAATGATGATATCACTTCTGTGCTAGTGCAGCGAACGCTCAGGTAGTTTAGAAGTCTCATCCATATATTTTAGATGTTGCTCTTGTTTGACGTCACATCCTTAGATGATGTCACTTCCTTTCTAAAATATCACCCTCTAACTTCAGTTCAGTTTTACCGCAGTTCCTCAAACATGCTTATTACAAGGAGAGAGTGACAATCATGTTTCTAGGTGAGCGTTATTCCATTTTCCCAAATTTCAGAAATTATTACATTTAAAAAATCAAAGGTCATTCAAGGCAAAACCATCAACAATTTAGGAAGTTTTACAAGTGAAAGGAGTCGTCCAACTACAAGGAAAAATGGAACTCTGTAGAGCATGAAATATTCAGATTGTCAGAACATTTTTGAGGAGTATAAAGAATAGAGAACATATGCAATATTCATTTTTTTATTGTGTGACCTGGATTCCTGATGCTGTATCTTATTCACAGTTATGTGTTCATGGCTTTTCAGATTCTAAATGTCATTGTGTATTGGAGAAAAGCACAGTAAGTGTTTGTATTACTTAGTTAATTACTTGTTTAATTAAAATATCTTGAATAGTAAATTTCGTTTTGTGAAGATTTGTAAATAATTATCTATTTGTCATATACTAGTCCAGCAATTGTATTATATATATATATATATATATATATATATATATATATATATAAAGGTTATGTAATGTTTTCAGTGATATCTTATACACTTTATATATATTAATTATGTCGGAGGATATGACATATTTTTCAGATGAAAGCTAACAGGAGGTCTCTAGGCTCTTAAGCTGGCCATACACTATAAGATGAATTGAAAGATTTTTCAAGAGTGGGTAAAACCATGTTGAATTGCAGGGGAGGTAAAATGAATGTTAGTGTTTGCTTAGGAGAATACTTTATTGTTGCATGTTGCACACAGATACTTTTGATTGGAACAATTTATCTTATAGTGTATGGCCGGCTTAATCAAAGACAAACATTTTAAATTTCTTCAGTTCTTTCAGAAAAAAATGTAAAGATCTAATATTAGATCTAATCTTATAAAATGAAAATGGAGCTGTACAACCAATCACATCATATATATAGTTTGCTTAGATAATTCTAGAATATAATTTATAGGGGCTGATTCAATTGTTAGTTAAGATACGAAAAAGCCGGGCGTTCGCTTTTTCATGCCTCTTACGGTAGCCAGAACTTGCTACCTTTCATATGTGGCTCTATGAGCCACGAGTACAGAAGACGTAATATTTACTCCAATATGCAAACTACGTAAGGGGCGCGGAGGCAATTGAATCTGCCCCATAATCTGATAATCTGGTTATTATGGGGAAAACCTCAATTTTTACTTATTATAAAATATACTGTGTTACTTGGAGTGAAGTATGGCAGGCAGCCTTGGGAGAACACATGCCACAACTCACAACACTGCTGTCGGGGAGACTGGCACAACGAGACAGTGTCATGTCAGGATTGTAAAGGCAGCGGTTTATGGGCGGTTCTGCCCTTAATTAATGTGCCCTAGGTTTTGTAAAACTATAAATAATGTCATGCCCTGATATGAGCCAGATATCAGCTATGCAGAGGGCAAAGTGTAAAGCGTGACCTAGATACTAAACAATGTAATATACAAGCTAAAAAAAAAGCAACTAAACTGGCCTCATGATGAACTGGCACAATTGGCACCAAAAGATTGGCACTTACCTGCTGCAGGGGTGACATGTCCTGCGTGTCCATCATGCCAGCAGCCCTTGGAGTTCTTCCAGTTCTGCCAGTGCAGAATATACAGGAGGATCTTGCGTTCAATCAGTCTCCATCTCTCTAGTCCTCACTCTTCCCTCCTTATTATAGATTGTCGTTTCAGTGAGTGGTGGTGATAATCAGGATATTTCCCCAGGGATATTGTCCTGATTTTTGGCCACGTCTAAAGTGAGTGCGCAGATTAATTGTGGTTATATACATATTATGCAAAGCTATCTACCCACGTGAAAACTGGGTGACCATTACATCCACGATTAGCTACCAGGTTACATAATATAGATAAGTCCAAACTGTACCAGGATGTCTAATTGTATCTGTTACATTAAATCCAATAGACATTACTGCTCTCACGGCAACCATTCCTGTGACTTTGTACAATGTTTAACAGACACATTGATACATTGTTACTGGGACATTGGATCCAAATGCGTATTATCACTCTTATGTAATGATTTTCCTCCTGATTGCCTTCCAGCATAACTGCTAATACACTCGCTAAACCTCACACTTCTATTATCACCTTTGCTCTGGATCATTTGGTTTACAAGTTCATTAAAGATTGGTGATAATGATATATCATGTTACATTACTGTGCACAAATTGCCATTGACTAAACTGAGTTCACATATTTCCCGAATGTGTGTTGTCTCTTTGACAGTTGTGTGTCTCCCCTTGTGGAACATTTATTTGTACCCAGATAAATCATTTATATGATGACTCATTTACTTGTCTATAATACACTTTCTTTAGGGCTTAACTGAGCCAGTTCTGTGCTACCTTTAGCGGAGTCAGTGGGCCATTTCTTAACCATGGCTGTCAGGTCTGTGTCTGGCAACTCAGTGACAAAATGCTAAATTTGTTATAGGTTATTTCTGATAATGTTATGGAACTGGTCTATAGAATTCTTTCTTTATTAAAGGAGGTGGAGCAATTCAACAGGGCATATATGAGAATATAATAATGAACTGGAACAAACTAAATACTAGAAACCCGGGTTCACCCTGATAGAGAGTCCCCAATACTAAGATCAGTCATTTTTTAGAAGTGACCTGTATTTTACCCCATGGCCACTAGAGGCCGCCAGTTCATTTCCAACTGCTCAGCCTGCTATGTCACCTTTCTATTTCTTTATCACAAGTAGTTGCAAAAAGAGGAATCAGAATAAGTGTCAGCCTGCTCTGTCTCAGTGTGTGCTAACAATCAGGAAAATATTAATTTCCTTTCTCACCTATGTCAGTTCTGTGGAAAATATTTTTCTTTCTATTATACAATCTCTCAATCTCTCATAACTCTAATTATTATTTATTTATTAACAAGTTTTTATATAGCTCCATCAGATTACGTAGCGCTTTACAATTGGAACAATCAATAAGACATGACTAGGTGGTAACAGAATGGGTGGGGAAGAGAGCCCTGCTTGCAAGCTTACATTCTATAGGATATTGGGGATTGATAGATAGGGGTAAGTGCTATTATTATACCGGTTGTAATGTAAAAGTGCTCAGTGCTCTGCGTGATCCAGTCACACAGGAGTGTTAGTAGCATAAATTGTGGGTGAGTAGAGTAGAACATGAATAAATGGGTTTTAAGGGAGCACTTAAAAGTTTGGAGATTGGAGGATAACCTTTAACAGACAAGGAAGATTATTCTAGAGAGCAGGTGCAGCCCGGGAGAAGTCCTTTAACCGTGATCTTAGAGAATGAGCTGGGATATATCTTGAGATGAGTGAGGATATGTGTGTGGTTGCAGTGTTATCGATGGCTTTGTAGGTAATGTATTTCAGCCCTTGTCTGCCTGTCCCTTATAAGTCTCTACATAACTGTCTAATAAATGTCAGCTCTTCTCTTCTCTTCCAGTCTCTGCAAAATTGTCTAATACATATACATTCTATGGGAAATCTCTACCTTCCCCTTTTATAGTCTTTATATAACTGTCTAATACATGTCAGCTCTCTAATGATGTCTCTGCCTGTTTCTTATATTGTCACAGTTCATTATTTCTGAATTCAACAGAAACATGGTAAGTGAATAGCAACAAATTTCAGGTAAGGCTTACAAACATAAGGACACAGAGTCCAAGAGGTCCAGAGAGGGGACACAATATACCCAGGCCCAGGCTTGCCAGGGGGCCTGCATTGGTGCTGATTGCCTGTGGTGTGGAAAAATAACTTTAGTGAAAGGGATGTAGAGGCTAATAAATTAGAATGTTGCAGGGTCAGCTATCTGTGCATTATGAGTGGTTTCCCAAGCGATTGCACAGATGTGTGAGTACAGCACAGATTCACCATCAAATCCCTGCTGGCACAGAACTCCAAAACAGAGCATTTGGATTTTGGAATCTGCTCCCATGTCTTATTCTCAAATTCAGTGAATGTTATCCCATATAAAAAGCTTAGCCAAAATGTGTCTGAGAGAAACCCTGAGAATAATAAATGAAATAACAGCGAGAATAAGAGAATGTATTCTGATGCTGGAACTATACTGCCATCTACTGGTCATACTTTACATTGTACAAAAATGTGTGGGAGAAAGGGGCATTGACAGACTGACGAACCAAACTAAGACAAAAGAATTGAAAAGAAAACACCAATAGCAGCAGCAAAACATAATGTGATAAATAAATATAACACACATTTATGTCAGGAGGTATTTGTTTATAATGTGTAAAAAATCCAATGGATGTCTTAAGCCTCTAGTGACATCATCAAGGCGTGATCTCCTAATCTACCATGGTATCTATTGTATGATGCCCTGTTGGTAACTCTTTAGTCATGTTAGCAGTGAAATCAGAAGAAAAGCCCTAAGCCTGTTTCAGACACATATACCTGACAGCACATGACTTCACAAAGTAGACCATGTATGTACATCTATATACATTCTAATTGGTCTAATAGACACAACTGCAACTAGAGAATTGTAATGTTCTAGCACTGTCTGATAAGTCACCTAGCAAGTTAATTTCTTGGAGGTTTTTTCATCTTTCTAAATAGGAAAATTGGTAAGTCAGTTGGTTGTCAGTTTAAGGGGAATTCTTACTTTAAAAAAAATGTGATAAAAAATATTCACCCATTTTTCTTTGTAAGCCAGATTTTTGTTTAACAAGTCTTATACCTACAATACAGTTTCCAGTACTTTCTTTAGTGCAGGCAGAAGATATAAGGTGGATTGCATGAACTCTTGCCCTGTCATTTTCATTGTATAATAAAAGAAATCAGTTAACATTATAGATTCATCAAGACATAATAGTCCATCTCTTCCTCTACTTTATTGCTTTAACATCCTTATATTACATTTTAATGTAACTATAAATGGCAAAGATCACGAGGGCTCTAACAGTTTTACATTTCCAATGCAAAGGAGAAAATCAGACCCTTATGTTCCTAGCTCAGCTTTTATAATGTGCATGGAAATCTCATTTGTATTGCAAAGGAGCTCCAAGGCTGGTGAAACACTGCCCTCTAGTGGTGAATTAGGGGTACATTAGCTTGTGGGCAGTTTATTCATTATAGCCAGACTAGTAATGTTTTTTTTCACTTTATATTATTTTATATAAAATTTATTATTATTATTATTATTATTATTATTACTAAATCAGTGAAATCTTTAAATCCTAAAACTTCATGGAACATTTATTTGTACCCAGATAAATCATTTATCAAGGATGTTCACTTCAGTGTGTAAGGCACTATAGTACAGCTGCAACAATATGAGTGGATACACATTTTGGGGTTATTATTACCATAACACACGTCTGATTTAAAACAAGAAAAATTGTAGTACCAAAAATTGCTATTTTTTATATTGTCTCTGTTGCATGCTCCTAGGAACTATTGTGGGAATTCATTATGGACACTTTCTTTCCTAGGTGCTGCTCTTTTGATGCCACAATAATTTAGTTACAACACCTGAGCAGCTAGTGTAAAAGGACTGTCACTAGCATCTCCTATCTTCACTTCTGCAACATCCTCCTCTGCGGTCTTCCTAACAATCACCTCGAGCCCCTGCAAAGCATTTGTGACACCTTGGTTTATAAGGTGTATCCTAGAAGGCGACTGTAGGAAGTATAGGAGTAGAGGGGAAGGCAAAGGAAACCTGTCCACCTAATAGGATAATCAATTTACCTGAATCTAATTAAATAATCACCATATTTAGAAAAAGGATTTTTATTAACAAGGGTCCTAGGGGCTGATTNAGCCCTGCGTCTCCGCCATCCAGGCTGGCAACGACGCGAAGATTCGCAGATCTGCACATGCGCAGATCGGCTCTGCGCCTCCGCAATATGGTAACGGAAAAAGGGGCATTCCACGCCCCTTTTCTCATTACCATATGCGCTTTTGGCTAAGCCCTGCTAATTAGAAGCACAGCCTGCCCCATGTCTGGACATGGTGCAGGCTTAGCGTAGACACAAGAGAGGCAGGTAATGTTCTATGGACAATTACCTGCCTCAAAAAATATATAAAATATTATTTTATTATTTACAATGTTTCTGTGTGTTTTATTTTTTTAAACGTAATTTTTTTATTTTCTCTATTGAAAGCCGGCACTGATACAGCATCCGGAGCCTCTGCGTTTTTTCTATCAGCGCAGGCATGCGGGACATACGGCATGCCCCTCTCCCTGTGCTGTATTCAGAGCTCCGCAGCTTGCGGCCGCAAAAAAGCCTGAATCCGGTCCCTAAGGAGAAACCCTGGCACTGACTTGTTGCATGTTCCAAAACCAAATTTACAAGCAAAATCATTTAAATTTGGACATAATCAATTCAATAGAATAACACATTCCAAGGAGTAACATATATAGTACAAGATACAACACTACAAAAATACATTATTTCGGGCATTCTCTATCAGCATAATAATAAACATTAGACAACTTTTCCGGCGTTACACTATAGCCCCTGCAGATCACAGCGGCTCACTCCATTACTAAGACAATAGATTGGACGAAGCGGTCAAGTTGTCGTCTCCTGCTGCTCTGCCGTTAAATCATTGGAGTTGTCCATGACCATCACATTTTGCAAGGCTCTCTTCATAGTTGGTGGTACGCCAAACACCTCCCCACCTCTGGACTTCATCTTAGTCCACCGGGTCACTGGACCCTCTGTCCTGTTTGTTCAGCTTCAGTCCACAATGGAGCACAAAGCACTGCCCATAATGAAGGGTTTGGCTATTTAACAGTTGATCAACAAGTCAGGAACACCTTAACCAGATGAAACTGGTATAATTAACCCTTGAGATACTGAGGAATCACATATTCACAACTCATTAGATAGATTCATCTTCCCTACCCGCCATACCACTTCCGCCTCCGCACTCAATGCCTACATTGGCTTACCATCCATCAACAAATACTCTTCTTATCAACAGTCTCTCATAATGTAAATGTAATTTGCAAAAAGCAGAAATTTGCAAAATATAAAGATTTAAAGTTCTGACCAAACTCTACTACAGAAAATATGCAAACTTAGTTATATAAAATTATATTATAACTAAAGAGGAGACCGGAGGAATGGCATTCGTGGGAATGAACCTTTAAAGAGACAAAAAAAAACCTCATGAAGTGCCTGTCTTGGAATCTCTTAATAAAAAGGTGGTATCCCTAGCTTTATCATACCTCCCAACTGTTCAGATTCCAGCTAGACGGATGACTGTTCCTCTGTCCCCTCCTGTAGTTTGTCCCAATAAGGGTGTGGTGCCCCCACACAGGCCGCGGCAGGACGCAGTGCACATAGTTGCACAAAGATCAGAATATAACCCTTAAGGTCATAGGTCATATGTGTCCTCCTGGAATGTGACCTCAGCTGTGCCTCAGCTGTGCCCATACTTGTAGGAATAAAAAGGATGTGGCCTGGGATCCTTTGGAATAATGTAGTGAATGGCCCACACTATCACGCCCTGCCCTCCCCAGCACTAACATCAGCCAAAAACCCTTCTCGGTTGAGGTAGTACTCGGGAACTGGTTGGCACTTATCCTTCACTCTCTTCACTGTCAACTCCGCTTGTGACAGGCTTCCTGGACGTAGTCGACGGGGTAGCAAGGTGGGAGTCCCCAGCGGGATCAAACTCACGGATTGGTGAAATCGGAGGTTCTTCCCCGGTGTTGTCATCCTTTTGTCCAACCGCGAATGCAGGCATCTTTAAACAAGTCCTCCTCTCAGTTCTCAGTGGGAAATGTAGGAGATAGTGGAGTTGGTGGGGACACCAGTTGTCATACACCTTCTTGCTTCTCCACTTATTCCGCTCTCTTGGCGAGATTAACAAGCCACTTAGCACGGTGGCGAGCCACGCAAGCCTGTTCCTTCTTGCAGTTGGGATCGCTTAACGGCTTCCTCCATACAATGCCTGGCTATGACAATAGCTTAAATGGAGGCTCCAACCAGTCGCTGGAATCAGGGGCTGGATTGCTTGTAGCTGGTACCACGTCTTGGGACATGGGACACTCTGGTTGATCATCAGCACCTCAAATGCCTTCCCCAGACCTCATAGTTGGGCAGCACCCATGGGGAAATGTACGGGTCCCACTCCTGCTTCGACTCAGTCCCATCAAATGATGGCCTCAGACCAATTTAAATAAAAATCAATTTTAGCCCGATCGCCAAAGGAAAGTGTCAGGGCTTGGGTGGAGTCAGGCAAGGCATGGGTGGGGTAAGGGCGGGGCTTCAGGCGGAGTCGTTGGGCATAGAACCTGTTGTTGATTTATTTGAATCCCACCACTGGACAGTACTGCACGTCTGCCTCCTCAGACCCCTGGCAGCAACGGCCTGATATATTGGTGTCCTGACTGATTCCTAGCATCCATCCAATCAAACCCATCCCACCAGGAAGGTCCCCTTTATTTAAGAAATCCCTTTTCTCTGCTTTTGTTTCCATTTAACGGGTTGATACCGGAAGGGGTGAGTAGTTTGCATCAGAAGCTCTGGACTACGGAGTTTAAATATCTAGGTATTGAGATTTCGTCACATCCCTCTGACTATGTTTCCCATTATATTGACCCTATCACTGTCTATATTAAAAGCAAATCCTGAAAAAACTGACAAAAACTTCCCCTTACGATGACTGGTACAGTGAATGATCCTGCTCCCTAAATATCTCTACCCACTGTGGCACTCCTTGTTGTATATTCCTACTCACATCTTTCAATCTATCCACTCGCTCTTTGTTTCTTTGATCTGGGCAGAGCTAGGGTCTGACTGGGTGTTCTGCAAAGAAGCTGGGATGATGGTGGTTCGGCACTCCCAAACTTGTGGCTTTACTACCTGGCTGCACAACTGTGTTCCTTTGGCTCTGGGGGGAGTTTGATGTCACTACTTCACACTTTCTTTCCTCCTGGGATGCTCCTGGTTGGTCCTCACTGCAAAATCTGCTCACATATGCTAGAGCTCTGGCTCATCCACTGCTGTTGTGTCAGGCTTGTCTGGTGTGGACTGCTACTACTAGGCTTTTGGGGGGTCAGGGTCTGGACCTGAAGACGCCGCTGTGGGGTAAGCCTCTGCTTGGGGAACTACTTACTCGAAATGGGAGTTCTGTCTGGACTGCCTATGGGATTACTGATCTTACACATTTATACATGGGATGGGTCCTTAGAGTTTGGTGTTCCCCGGTCATTTTTTTTTTTTTTTAAATGGAAACCTGCAACTCCGCCATGCATTACACGAATATGTGGCTTCTGCACTTACACTATTGTACACGCGGTCGGTCTTGTCTTATATATTCCACTCTACACTCCTCTCACACCACTGTCGGGTCTGACCTGTCTTTTTGGTATCTCTCTGCACACACTTTTGATAAAAATATACATAGGTAACTAGTCACCCTGTTTGCTCTGGTCCAAGTGATCATTGTTTGCACCTGGCCACCGACCCTCCTAGTTTGTTTGCCTGGATATGGCTGGTTAATGATACCCTATTGCGTGAGAAATATGTCTATAGTGAGTGGAAAGCCCTTCACAAATTCCTGAAACTCTGGGTCCCCGTGTTTGACTTATTTATGACTTGATTTATTTTATGGGCATCGCTTCATTTCTTCTCCAGCTTGGCGGGGCACCTACATCTACTCCTGTGTATGAGAAAAGTTTTTTCCAGCATTAAAAAACCCATCCACATTATTTATCAATGGCCATGTACAGTTGTGGCATGTCACTACTACACTGGCTTTTTACCTAGGAAAACATAGAAAAAAAAAGCCAACACGATTTTGAAAACAATATTTTTTATTAAATAAAATGAACAGGGCAGGGCAGAGGAAGCCAGGGTAAGAAACATTGGAAAGATTCCACTGAAATATGCCATAGTTAGGGTTACCAAACACCCGGGTTCATTCCAGACAGTGCGGTAATTGAGACCAGTATATGTCTCATAAGATGTGCAAGACGGCTGCTTTCAAGGCCGATGCACAGCATCTGGATTAGACCCATTAAATCTGTTTTCATTATTTAAGATCAATGTCGGCTGAAAACAAAGACAAACATTATGATTTAAACTTAGGATGTACTGGTTCAACTGCAAGAGGATGCGAAGCCCTGGGTCATGGTGCAGCAAATAAAACTTCAAGTACATGGCCGACATAGCTGAATTCATTTGTTTTTTATTTCTCTCCTTCTGCTTCTATATTAGTTTGTATGGTTATTACTTGAAATAAACTGCCTGTGTCTGCACTCCAAAGGCTAGATCTGGCTGAAAGTTGATAGTAAGTAAAGGGAAAGTGACAGCTGGAATCTGATTGGTTGCTATCGGCAACATCTCTACTTTTCCACAGTTTAGTAAATCTATCCCCAAGAATGGGAGCAGCTTCTGTATATATTAAAAATATATTTGGAATGGCAATCAATACAATGAAACTAGAAAACTAGAATGCTGGTCATACTGTACAGTAAAACTACTGATCTGCCAAATGCTATGAAAATCTGCTAATAGGAGCTTTCATCATGTTTCACGCACTGGTCGAAGTGGAAACTTGAAAGTAGTGGTATGGATATTCAAGTGGAAACAGAATATAATAGAAGCGAATGGAGATTTGTCGTTTTTCAATTATGTCAGTGGGAGAAGTTCCGGTATGGCATACCCCCGTATACACCCCACTTCAAGCCCTGGTTTATTGTATACATCATCAATTCTTTGGTGTTATGTTGATGCCTGTAGGTATGTCATCCAATGAGTCATGAGATAATATAATGGTCGGTTGAGGGTCTCTAGTGTAATAGACAGGGCTGCCATCAGGGGAATAACATTGCCACAGACCAAGGCTCCCTACTGCTGATATTCCTGCCAGTCAGGTTTCTGGAGGCTTCACTACAATAGCAGGTAGAAGTGCAAACAAACCCTCTATGAATTAGTCTGACAGTCATGTTAATAGGCAAATGCACTGGAAACTTTAGTATACATAAACACAGTGGGGATCTTTAGACACTATTGACTTAGTCACCACTTAATCAAGAGTGGGCAAAACCATGTTGAATTGCAGGGGAGTTAAATTTCATTAGTTGCAAATAGTTAGAGTTGAGAGATGATGTTTCCCAGCCCAAGTCTAATAACAGTGTAACAGTAACACTGGTCAATATCTGTGTGCAGTGTTCTCCCTGCATGCAAACATTCATTTTACCTCCCCTGCAATTCGACATGGTTTTACCCACTTTTGAGTAAGTTGTGAGTAAGTCAATAGTGCCTAAAGTCTCAATCTGGTCCAGTGATTGTAACCTTGTCCTTGGATAAAATAACACACATTAACCAAATAGTTTAAAACCATGGGGCAGTTATCTGAATACTGCACTGGGGAATAGTAGACCGTGCCTTAAAGTATCCGCTTCAATAAGGTAGTATATCTGCATGGATCCTAAGCCACTAATCCACTGAACTACATGCCTAAGCCTTTTAAAAATCTGTGAGTAAATCTGGCCATACACAATAAGATAAATAGTTCCAATCGAAAGAATTGGAATTTTTCAAGAGTGGGAAAAACCATGTTGAATTGCAGGGGGGGGGG
>JABWIB010000535.1:5069-25711 GCA_016617825.1 Platyplectrum ornatum | reverse complement strand
TCAATCAAAATGACGAAAAAATACACATTCGTCACTTAGTGAATACACATTTGACGAAATTGTCAGCAATATCGTCAGCCACTGACGAATTCTTAAATTCGTCATTTAGTGAATTCCCCCCCAGGTATCATTGACGTCTGATTTTTTTTAATTGGCCAACTAAAGTTCGACTTAATTTTTCATTTATTGATGTAAATTATTAGACCGTGAATAGCCATGTCTGTATTGGTTAAGTCAATTCATTTCACATGAGCTAGCTAACATACAAAAGGAAAACATTACTTCAAAATTCACTATTTCAAAGACAAAAATAATATTTTCCTGAGATAATTGAAACCTGATATTTATTCTTTTGTGTTATAATTATGTCATACTCTTTAAATTGGACATATGGTAAAATTGAGTCATTTACTATGTGCATCAACCCAAATTGCTTCGATAGGTATTACGTTGCATTCTTGCTTTATACAGTAAATATAAATATCAAGGGATGGGTAGAATCAACAATTATGGTAAACATATTATATTTTAAAGCATAAAATCTGTTTATAGAAACCATTGGAAGAAATAAAAGTGATGCTCTGTATCCTCTCCGTTGGGATGATCTGGTTTTTGTTACTTTGATGCATAAAGCAGATGATCTTATGAAAATAGTTTTGCCAAAAGTTTAGCTGTATTCATTTTGTCAGATTTAACTCTTTTGTAACTCAGTGTCTGAGACAAAGATTTCAGGGCAAACAGCTTAATAGCACATTCATTAACCTCCTATAGTTCACATTGGTTATATTTGGCTTTATCAATCAAAAGAAGCTACAACTATTATTTAACAAAAATGTTACAATATCAACATTGTCGTTCCCAAGGAGATTATACTGTGCAAATTGATAAATTATTCTTTACAGGAACCCTAGTTCCTACGTTTTAAAATTTAATGGAACCCACCAAGAGATTGGGATTTACTATTCACGTAAAAGAACATTTTTCTGGATAAAGTACCGAAGGGAGGGGACAAATATTTACTATTATTTTTTTCTCACAAGTCACTAGACTTAGTACTCCTACTAAAGGAATATCATAAAATACCCAATAACACCATTGATATTAAAATATTCCTACTAGTACACCCTGCTATGCTTATCTACCAGGCAGTAATGAATCTCCTGTGTCTCTACACCCAGGTGACTGTCGCCCACAGACCCTGCTATGAATTGCTTCTTATCAGAGAACAACTACAAATCCAATCCAGCTCTGGCTAGTAATCTGCTAGTCTTCCCATGGCACAGTGGGCAAGGACTCTGCCTAAACCACACTTAGGGGGTATATTTACTAAGTGGCGAGATTGCAGTGAGATTGAAAAGTGGAGATGTTGCCCATAGCAACCAATCAGATTTGAGTTCACATTCTTCAGTATGTAAAATGAAACTGAGAGCTTGAATCTGATTGGTTGCTATGGGCAACATGACCACTTTCCAATCTCACTGCAATTTTACCGCTTAGTAAATATACCCCTTTTTGTCTATTCATCTGAGATAATCTTACTCTTAACTAGGGTGCCTACAGAATAATCTCCTTTAATTATTCTAGTATCGCCCCCCATTATTGGGGTAAAACCCAGCTCCAACCACACATAGTTTACAGGGACACGGGAACATGAGCCCACCAATGTAATAAATGTAATATTTACATTTATCACCCTGTGATTTAAACAAAGAAATAGTACAGTAATCGTAGAAATTAACCCTTTACACAGCGCTCTGTTTATACTGCAGCCACATACCAAAAGTAGAAAGCAATGTTTAAGTGTATTTTGGTTCCTTTCTGGCGCTGTACTTTTTCAAAATGAGTAACCCAGTTAAAAATTATTCTATTTATTAAATAATCTTAAAATGATAACGTATTGAGAAAGTTCCAAAAATCACAGTAAATTCATGAACATATGGCAGTATAAAAAGTCTGTTATCTGTATAAAAAGGTCCTACCATCACAGTCTTGGCAGTGGGGGATGAAGACTGCGATGGTAGGACCAATGGACTTTTAACAGACTTTTGATACTGCCATATGTTCATGTTCATGAACAAATTGGATATGGTACCTGTTGCATTAGTAACACAAGGAAAATACTCCTCATGGGCGGGACCTAGATTTAGGAATGACAGCTGTTTTACACATGATATGTGCCTATTTCGCCACTTCCAGCTGAGGGGTATGGCTTTATATTTAACTGGTACAGTGTGGACAACGCTGAGGACTTTCTATGGAACAGGGTGCAAACAAACAGAAATCTCTCTGAAGCCTGAAGAAGTCCCATAGCTTCAGTATTTTTTTCTTAGTCTACTCAAAATGAATTTATGTTGTAAGTCTAACTGTAAAATAATTCAAGATTATGAAGTACATATTTTATAGTGAATTCATTCCTATTTTTGTCATGGTTTGATAAATTGTCACACAACAATATTACTTCATATTTGGCGATGGGCCTAGATTATACAAATAACGGGATAACACAATGTCATGTAAACACAATGACTTCATTTGAATGGTTGAGAGGAGGTGGATGGCTGCAGGCTATTTCACTTTGTTTCCAGCATGAAATGCTAACCTACTACTCTGGAGCTGGCTTCACGTTACTAAATAAAGCCAAGTTTAAAACCAGATGCAGGGCTGAACATATATAACTATGAAGTAAGAGAGAGGAGCAAGAGACTGCAAAACCATTCACTCTATAAGCCATTGCAATACACTTCCACAATAATTTATTTTAATTGCGTTAACCAAATTGAGATACCAGAAAGACAATATTTATTAATATCATGTATGTAATTTATCATAAAGTCATAATATTTAATATTTATATCGAAATACAGAATAAATATCCTATTGCATAACTGAAGTTGCAGTATTTCTAGGAAACACATATCAGCATATTAGTGTATTCAAATGGTGTAGTTAGGTCCAAAGATATCTTAATACCCCTCTCTTCAGGTTGGCCAGGGAGGGAACCTCGGGATCCTAACCGGAAACAGGTTGGGTTGCTGCATAAGAGATACTCCAACTCAGCATCGGACTAGCCCACCAGAGAACAGGAGAATCCTCTGGTGGGCCCCAAGACCTAGCATTATTTCTTCATAATTGAGGGCAGACCCAAGAATGATTTCCTCTGATGGGCCCAAGGTACCCCAGTCCGACACTGCTCCAACTGCCAGTAGCTTGGGTGGTTATTCTGACTATACCTGTCCACAAACACAGGGTTGTTCTGGGTAAGCTGCCTCATGGAAAAGGGTGAAAATTACCTCCTCTAGTCGTGACCTGCCAGTGCCCTTGACGTGACTATGAATAAAAAAAGAAGAAAAGGGGGAAACAGATAAGTATACATTTTGTACATGGATTGAATATAATCTAAAAGACTTGTTACTGTGATTTTCTCTTATATACGTGCACATCATTAGTTCCTGTTCACGTGCTATTTGTCAGCAGGGAAATTATGGGCACGGTAGAGTAATTTCCTGGCTCCCCTCATATATAATACTCACATCCTTTATCCTGTGCCATGCGTGTGTTTATAACATTGAATCTGTACCGGCCAGGTTTAAAGCACTATCCCTAAATTGTAGTCTGTGTGGCAGAGGATGGCTGGGCCAGGGGGCAGGGGGATATGTGCCTTTGATGCTTTTTGGGGCCACTGGCTCTGGGCTTTTTGGGGTAAAGATCTTTGTGGCTCTGATTATGAATTACACATAATCAGAGAGACCGGGCAGAAGTGTGAAGAGACGATTCATTGTAATTGTCCAGGAAGTTTGTGTTGTACACCATATCCAGAATACTGACCCATTTTAAGTAAGTTCATGGATCATAACTCTGGACTAAATTCAGAACAGAGTCTGGAACTATGACATTCTAGCTCCCTCGTGGGTGAGGGGAAGTAAGAGAGCTGATCCTGCCTTAAATTGTTTTAAAATAGCGACATTGCGGAAGTCCGGCTCTTACTATATGATTATCATACCCTCCTCCCACATATCATGCTACCCGAACAGGCTAGGCCACTGTGTAAAATCAGTCTATTATGGACCACTGAATTTGGTTAATCCTTATGTTTCATAATGAAAACACATAGGGACCAGATGTGGAGTTCCAGTTCCTCTATGTGCCAGATTCAGATTTACACTCTCATGACTAAAGCTGGCCATACACTATAAGATAAATAGTCCAATTGAACCAAATTTTTTTTAAGGAATTGGTAACCACCACACACTGTGCATTAATTATATGGAAAAAAAAACATGCAAATAGTACTTCCAAAATAAAATTATTGATTTATGCTTATAAAGTGGGTCTTAATGGTGCATACACTGAATGATTTTTTACCTAAAGAAAACTATTTAAGTTTGTGCAGACCAAAAGATCAAAAAATTGTTTGAATGATATCGGTTAATCGTTTGAAAAAATCGTTCCCATACACGAAACTATTTTTTTTTAAATCGTAGGATTTTTTTTCATCAATTGGATCATTCAATTGGAATGATTTATCTTATAGTGTATGGCCAGCTTTACACTTTCATGGGCCATGGGGTCGTGTTGAATTGCAAGAGAGGTAAATTGAATTAAGTCTAATAACAGTGTAACAGTAACGCTGGTCAGTATCTGTGTGCAACATGCAACAATAAAGTATTCTCCCTGCATGCAAACACTGACATTCATTTTACCTCCCCTGCAACATGGTTCTGCCCATGAGAGTGTAAATCATGAGTGTAAGTCATGAGAGTGTAAATCTGAATCTGGCCCAATGAGAGGAAAATAACTAGATTGCGAAAACCTGGATCCGGTCCTCTGTGAGTGCGAGAACAGTGGCCTCACCTCGACCGCACCGAAGACTGGATCAGATCTCCATGCCTGGAGCTGCTCCAAAGTGACACAAAGTAATGGCATGACTTGGAAGCAATGCATGTCATTTTAACTGCGACTCCACACAAGAAAATATTAGGATCCCAGCCGTCTCTTATTATCAACACCCACTTGCAATGTAAATGACAAATCAAGCCTGCGCTAGATACACATGGGAGCTGTCATTCATCTGGAGCATTATTCATTTTACTGCGAAAAAGTTATACAGTTTAAAAGAAATTGTACAGCTACCGTACATCAAGCACTGTGCCAGACTATTCTATTAATACAGTCTTTCAAGTCTGGCTCTGCAGCTGCACTGCTGAATAGAGCTTTAAGCATGACCTAACTTTACTTTCACCAGACACCTGCTAATGTAATGTTAGCTAAAACAGACTCTTCCGGCCTAGGAGGATGAACTTTTTATTAGAAAAGGTTGGACTTGGAAACATAGCTTGTACTTTTTAAAAGGATCCATTATACCGGGGAACAAATAAAAATGATAGGACCCAAAAAAAACTAAAAGTGGCGTTAACGTTCCTGACATCTTGCCCGTTCTTCTAATGTTTTTACCAGTTTAGCAATTATTGAGTTTTTACTACACAGTTCTTTAGAATTCAACAGCAAATCAATTGCTGTCTCTTGTAAACCTGTTTTTTTTTGTTTCAATTTAGTGATCTGTTAAACATATAAAAAGCTCCAAACGTGTGTTTTGTCGGGTCTCTGTGACTTTACATGGTATGTCTAACAAACTCAGGGCATGCCCCATAGCAGCTATGTATTCAGTATGTAAAGATGGATTGTGTGTTGCTAGGTCTCCTACTGGACTACGATATACAGGGGATAAAACTTGTATAACATATTTATAAAATATCATTTCAAATTATATTTTATAAATAAGAATATTAACCTGTGTTTTTCAGCCTTCACAAATGTTTTTAGGTCTTAACCACTGGCGTCGGGATGGGCATGCTGGGAAAACATGGGCAGCTATTCTACAAATACATGGATCATTAGCCTATTTATAGGATGGCGGTCTGTGAGGACAGGATGGTTGCTGTCTGCTTGCCATGTCCCCATTCAAAACTGTGCGTCACCATTTTTATGACACCCAAAGTCTAACATTAGTCAACATCTGTAAAACCAACATGTCCGCAATAATGTTCATTACTGGGATACACAGAACATTTATTCAAATAATACGTAATGTCAGCGGCTGCGCGGAAATGTATCTTACAATCCTGGCTACAGCCTATGTCACCAGCCATGGTATTATTTCGGGCTCAAAGCAACTTTGCAAAAAGAATCTAGGGTTGTCAAACTGTCCATGACCTGGGAATAATAGATCTCTATTCTGTCAGAACTGGTCGAACGCAGAATCTGGCATAGCTTTCATAATACCTACTAGTACAAGTTCAGGATGGTAGCGAACGACCAACCAATCCGGTTTGAGGAGGGGGACAGGGTTGCATTGGAATCTCCCTGGGTTGGTGCTCTTAATTTCGCTATGTACCAACAGTAATGTTCCTCCAGTAGCTATTGTTTGGACCAGTGGTCGAAGTGGAAATGTAGAAGTGGCGGTATGGACAATTATAAGTGACGGTATGGAAACACAGAATATAATAGAAGTCAATGGAGATTTGTAGTATTTCAATTACATCAATGGGAGAAGTGCCGGTATGGCATACCCCCGTATACACCCCAACTTCGAGAGCTGGTTTGGACTGTTGGATTCTGTATTGATTCTCTTTCAAACTGTGCTGTACTGGTTAATTATGGTTAATGAGGACATTTGTCACCATATAAATGTTCAAATTCAGCCTTTTAATAACATGAATTAAAATTACTGCTCAGATGGGCCAGGCTCAGTGATAGTACTCAGCAGAATGCTGTATCATTTTAACACCTGGAGATAAAACACAAAATTTGCATAGATTTGTAATAGAAGAACACTTCTTTTTTTTTTGGTTTGCTGAGACATATGGATTTAGAATCAGCACCACTCAAATCAGAGATACATGTGTGTGTTATTGTATCTCAAAGATCTATATATAGGTATTACTTGGCCCCCTTCTGTCATTCTCAATGTATTTATTTAAACTCCTAGTTACCTCAGGCCCGCTTGTTTTTGTTTGCTTGCTTTAAGGGTTAAAAGACTTAAGTTTATCTAAGACAGAGAGGTTAAATAACACAAGAAACCGTTTCCGTTATAAGCTGCCTATATTCCGTATAAACACTAACTTAAATTAGGTTTTAGCATTTTATTCTATGTGTGGTCTACCCTATCAGAATTTATTTGAGGAGAAATCACAGTCTCCTATATACAGCTGTGTAAACACGGATGGCTCAGTGGGTAGCACTGGTGCCTCACAGCGCTATGGTACGTTTGATTCCTGGACAGGACAGGACCTTATCTGTGTGTAGTATGTATGTTCTCCCTGTGTCTGTATGTTTTTCCTCGGGTGCTCCAGTTTCCTCCCATACTCCAAAAACATACCAGTAGGTTAACTGGCAGTGGATTTAATTGTCCCTAGTCTGTGTGTGTGTGTGTGTGTGTGTAACCCCTATGTATCAAATCCCCAATCTCCTTTCGAATGTGAGTTTGCAGTCTGAGCCCCACTTCCTCACCCATTCTGTCTGTCTGTATTTCCCATTGTATGGCACCATGGACACTTAGGGCCCATTTCAATGGCGCATAAATCCGGTAAAAAGCTGGTTGTGCGCATTTTCCTGTCTCTTACATAGAAATAATTAGCGTTTTTTAACACATGGCTATATGGGCTGAGAGAAAAAAACCCACAAATTATTCTGCCCTATGTACATTAGGTGAGGGTGAGGGATGAGGTCGGGACACATAAGCTCCGTCACTGGCCCACCCGACTCCCCGGCCCCACCAAAGCCCTGCCGATGCCCTGCTCCTTTCAATGCCGCAAAAGCGACAATGATTACAATTTTAAATGGAAACATGCATAAAGAAGCTGGACAAACTGGGAGGCGGGAGAGACAACGGGAGATCGGGACCGTTCGGAGGTATGTGATAGCCGCGGCTTTTTGTAGGTAAAAAAAACACTGGGACCTAAATTTCCTAAGCTCTCCCTGTTTAGTAAATTTAGGCCTGGGTCTTGGACCCAATTAAAAAGAAGTGGCTTTGACAAATAATCCCATTTCACCTAATCCCCTATTGCCAGTTACCTTGAAGCTCTGCATGTGTGAATATATCTGACCTATGAGCCAAACTTTATACCAAAATGCTAAAATAGTTACCTGTGTCTTAGCTGTAAATAGAATCCAGTTACAAAGCTTTTCTTTATACATGAGACCAGAGGTGGAAGTGTAAGTGGTGGTATGGACATTTAGAAGGGCCGGTATGGAAACAGTAAATAACAGAAGTCAATGGAGAGTTATAGTTTTTCTGTTAAGTCAGTGGGAGAAGTGACGGTATGACATACCCCTGTGCCATACACTGTGCCCTGTGCCATACACCGTGCCCTGTGCCATACTCCTGTACCATACACTGTGCTCTGCATGAGAATCCTGCTTTCCTATCTTAGGATAACAGGAGGTTGTGATATAACTGGTATACTCCTGGGTCCAAACATTGTTGATTTTCTTTAGCTTATTTTCTATGGGTTGTTATTTAATTGTATATTTTAGTTGTCCACTAGATGGCACACTAGCCTACCAATTGTTAGGAATCATCAGCTTATTATATTAAATGTTTTTAAATGGACTTTAAATAAAACTTCAGGACTGTATGAACAGAAAGATAAATAATATCATTACCCTTAATTTATGTGACTTAATCATAGCATTTTAGTGTGTGTGTGGGGGGGGGGGGAATTCACACTTTTGCACTGTCTTTATTTTAAGTAAGAGTGCAAGGAAATGACCTGGTATTGTTGGCTGTTTGGAAGTTTTTGTATGTTTGCGCAAAGGGAGTGGTCTACCCTCACAGTGGTCTAGCCTTCAGAGCTCCAACCGCAGCAGCTGTGGGGGTTATTTTTTATTATTATTATTATTATTATTATTATTATTATTATTATTAATTATTCATAACGCTTATTTATATAGCGCCCACATTTTCTGCAGCTCTTTTTAAACAATATATTGACATAAAAATCAGTCTCTGCCCAGTCAAATTAGTTCCTAATACATACACACATACACTAGGGTTGTCAGCCGCCAGTTTACCTACCAGCAAGACTGGATCTGGTCAAATGTTATTTTAAATGTTGGTCTTCGGCACTCAATGATATATTTTGGGGTTAAATGTCAAATTCTCCATTTTGTTTTTGGAACTATAACTGTAGTTTTTTTTCTAAATGTAACATAGGACCAAATCCAAACTAAGAGGAAGACAGGTTCGAAAGTTCCACCTGGGTAAGACCATTTTGAGTGCCAGGAGATGTGAAAATAAAGTTAATTTTTATTTGTTTATTGCACTTATTATTACTGACCAGTGTTACTGTTACACTGTTATTAGACTTGAAACATCATCTCTCACCTCTAATACATTTTAAGATTAAATTTGACTCCCCCCTGTAATGGTTTTAACATGGGTAACGTCCTGATTTACTCTTATTTCTAGTCCATAACACCATCATTCACTTGAATAATACTAAATATTTAGTAGTTGTTATGGAATTGCTTCACAGATTATAACTGAAACTCGCCCATAATGAGCATGCACTTTATTTAGCATCTTTTAGCATTGCACATGTGTACGCTGAGGGCATGATCTGCCTACTGCCTGTATGATTCTGTATGCTGAGAGCTACTGTGAGGAGGGCTTCATTATATGGTAATGCAAGTGTGGATGATGGCATGTCAGAATTGTGGTTAATTAGCAGCCATGTTTTCCAGGGTAGGTGTGAACGCAGGGAGTGATCAAAACCCGATTACTTTACATTGTAAGATTACTTTTATACGCTGCAGAGAGCAGTATACTGAGCCACAAGCCCACATTTTGCTCAAGCATTTTACATATATTTTTTTAGAAATGTTGCTACTGTGTTTCCCCGATAATAAGACACTGTCTTATTATTTTTTTTTGTCCAAAAAAACACCAGTGGTAGTTCTTATTTTAATTAACATTGACAGAGATTTATATAAACAGCCCTGCTTTTATACCCATCATTCCTCTCAATCCTGCCTTTTTTTTTTCAAACTGGGGAATTCACTAGGGCTTATTTTCGGGGTAGGATTTATTTTCGACAGTTTTACTAAAATTGGGGTAGGGCTTATTTTGGGGCTAGGTCTTATTATTGGGGAAACACGGTATTTCTATAGTTGGTTTTATTTTTATATGTGCTTCTGTTTTCACACGTTTACTAGTTGTTAACAATTATTTTTACTTAAATTTTAAAAAAAACAAGTATAAAATATAACACATGTATAGAAGGCAATTTTTATAATTACAAAAACTAAACACCATAATAATAGTAATTGTGTAGCCTTGGCAATACATCAGTCTAACCCTATCAGCTTACTGAATTCCATATGAATATAATGTATGAATATGAAGCATGTTGGTCTATATGAATATGAAGTATGTAGGCTAATACTCTTTATCAGGCGCACTATAATGTATTTATTAGCATTTATTTATTTTACTATATACCTCTCCATATCTATATATTGCTTTTAGGTACTATAATAGGTGTACGTGTTGTATTTGTAATGTAACGCCGAGGACACACTGATGAGTAGCAGATGGCGCAGTTAGAAACAGCGCCGCATATTGCAGATTAGCCAGCACCTGCATGTACATGTGATGGTGAGTGTGAAGTGGAGGAGTAGAGTCTAGACTAACTTCTAGCTGATCTAGACACCATCCCATTAACAGCAACACGGGGCTATGAAGTGGGTCTCCTGTCAGGCTGGAAAAGAAAGTCTGGGGTGTCAAAAGCACTTATAAGCGACACCAAACTCGTATACACTAACATCATATAGTGTACAATATGTTGTATCTCCTAACATTACAATAAACATTAAGTAGATTAGACTGCTAGGTCATTTAGGGCATTTGCTTTGAATGTTTTTCTNGTAAGGCGTTCAGAGTTTATTTATTGAAGCATTGGCTATAACAGCTGATCACATAGATCAGAGCAAATACTGGAACTGGTCTCGCCTGTGGAATTACGTATAATAGGAAATATGCAAGAGACTAGAAATTATAATCATGTTATTAAATATAGTATATTTTTATTATTTCTTTTTTTTATACTAATAGAGCCAAGAAGTGACTGTTTAAGTCTGTCTAAACCATTAAATAATTTATAAATTAATAAATATTGGCTAAGATAGTAGCTGTAATGTTGCAGTTTATAGTGTAAGTGTCATATATATATATATATATATATATATATATATATATATATATTAGTTTATAAGTTATATATTTACAATGAAGAAATCTAATCTATTTCTATTATAATATTTGTTGCTTTTTGTAAAGTATATGTCTCATTTTCCTTTAGCAATATATAAAATATTATCTTTATGTTCTTACACAACTCTTTTTTATTATTTTTATTCATATTCATTTCTTTGCTTGTGTAATGTAACACCAATGCAAACGGTTACAAATTGGAGCATACATTGCAAATTATATGTAATAGGTATACAGCAGGGATTTTCTGCTTGGCTGCGGAAAGGAATCCAGCCATGGTAGGAAAAGCAAAAGAAATACAGTAAAACTCCTGAGGACTTAAATCTGTAGCCTGTCAAAGGCTGCGGATGTTGTAGTAATTAAACCGCAAGTGCACTGGATCTTCTAGGGACCTGGGCAATTCAACTTCCTACCACAGGATGTCCTCACAGTGGCTGGGCTCAGATGGACGTCTGATGTGATCACTTTACCCAACACCCAGCAGACTAGTACAAGTGCAGCCCCCTAATAGCACTTTAATGTAAACAGACTGCAAAGCTCCACTCATGCTGACACCACGTCCAGCTATTACTGCGGCTTTTAAGAGTGATCAGTAGCAAAATGACAATGCTCCTAAGGTCTCTTACAAATGGCATTGTTTATACGTGTTTAACTCATGTCCTTAAAGCTTTCAGGGAGATAATGTACAATATAAAGCAAGCGTACCTGCACACACACAGATGATGAGCATTCATCAATGCCGCTGTCATCTGCACTATTCAGAAGCTTTCACTGGGACATTGAGAAGTATTTAAGTGTTCAGTATTAGGTACATAGTGATCTGATCCAGAGCTTTGATTAAACCTTTATAGGTGCAAGAACAGCGCTTATTAATACTACGAGCACGCAGAACAGGAGTGAGTCCAAAAAAACTGGGCTGAGGCAGGGCTTGATGACATCCATAGTAAAATAACGTGTTTATTGTTCAGAAGCGTCTTCGGGTGTGATTTGTATAAATAACGCCCAAATCTCCACCCAACTGGTGCCAACTTTTGGTTTCTCATGGGAGGCAGAAAACAAAAGTCGTCTACCCTGAGCTATACTGTTTCTATTAAACTGAATATCTTCATATTGTTACTCATTTTTCTCACTCAAAAAATCTAGATATTCATTTTTAAGGTTCTTTTTACTATAAAAAAGTTTTATTCTTATGTTTAAATCCTTTATTAAAATGAAACAGCAGTAAAAGGTTGCCAGTTAAATGAAATTTGGTAAATGAAACATGCAATTTAGTATAGGTTGATGCATTACACCTCCCAGTCTATGGATAGGGCGCAACATAGGATCTGTGCCTCCGCAGTGATATAACTCTAAAACAGGCTTATAGGATTATATGGAAGCTACACTTCACTTCTCTTATGATGAATGAATGACCAGGGTTTATTTACATGTACGCAGCGTAGGACCCCCCAACAGAGGACCGGAGAATCCTCCGGTGGGCCCCAAGACCAACACACAATAACCACTTATCACATATCACTGATTCCCATTATATATAATAACTGAAATGCTGGTATCAGTATTCTTGTGAAGATGGGTAAGGGACAGGAACTGCAGGATTGTGTTTTATATTGTGCAATAATGTACGTACTGTTTTACTGATTGCGGGTCCCAAGAGTGATCTCCTCTGGTGGACCCAGGGTACCCCAGTCCGACACTGCATGTACGTTCACCTGGGAAGCAGATGACATTGAATTTTTAATATTAAGATTTTTTATTCATTACAAGGAATTAATAAAAAATTAAAATTGCACCCATAATAAAATAACAAAAGAAAACCTCCTCCCATTACCCAGGGCCAGCACTACCATTAGGGGATCTTAGGCATTCACCTAGAGCCTAAAGGAGGGGGGTCCAGAAAAATCACCCCCTCGCCACCTCCATTTACATGTCGGGTTATATCATTAACTGGCATATACACAACCATATAGCCAGCCTGGGAGGACACCTGCCTCTCCTCTATAGAACAACGCCCCCCCTACCTCTGCTATGTAAACCAGACCGGGGGAGTAGTCCTAGGACTCGTCTAGAGTGCCCAGCGATCTAGCACTGGCCCTGCCATTCAGCCAATCCAACCAATCAGTCAGTCATACCTAAATCCAGATGGGACCTAGCTAGCCTACTCTATCTACCTCTTATTGGCTGACTTGTGATGGAGAGTCCTGCATAGCAGTCAGCTTGACAAACGGCTTATAATTGGATTTCACCTAAACTCATTATGCATTGGTCTGTCATAATTGCTGGATTGTTAGATTTATGGGGTTTTATTGGGATTTATTATGTCCTTTAATAAAACATAGTTTACGGGGACTCTGACATATCAATGTGCAAAGTATCATATTTTAATTGAGAAATGACTAATTACGATTTAGGGCTTTGGGTAATGTTAATGGTTTTTGGTTTTGATTTTGTTTTTTNTTTTTGCAGTAAACACCCGCAATGTACTTGACTCGATAGCTTTAAAAAGAGAAAAATAGGATATAAACTCAAATCAATTAGTTCCACATTGCTAAAGGAAAGTAGAATCCTTGTGGGATTACATGAGTCACATCCACTGCAGTTTTGACTCACTCTTTCTCCCCACACTTACAAAACGAAATGATGTGTCTTCTTTAAAAGCTAGTAATAACCAAATAATTACTACACATGAATAAGAGTGGATTCACATGGCTGCAGTCCCAGAAACAGAACAGTGACACAACTTGATTTATTTGTAACTATATGCAAATATATAATTCAAAGCAGACTAGACCATTGGTATGCTTCCATTTATGCTATATAAAAGTCAACCCCTATATGTTTCTTTATTGACTGCCTAATCAAATTATATATACATCATAAGTCATATGCCAAAATAGTTTAACAATTTTAAGCATAATAGGCGGACCATGATATGCTTTATTAAAACTCTTATTTTTATGTAAGATTCTTATTCATTCATATGTCTTTTACAATAACTTATGATATGACTTATATAAAAAATCGCATTTTATGAAAATATAACTCATGAAGTTTTATTAAAAAAGAATAGGGGCATCATTTACTAAATGACGAGAACTTCAGATTCAGGTGGTGAAATCAGTTTTCAGACGACAACAGGCATATTTACAAACCTCAGAGCGGTAATTAATACACCACTCCTAGAGCAATAATAACACCATCTGAAGAAAACTTACCTGGCCGGTATATGGTATGGTCATGTAGAGCCGAGGTCATGGCGCAAGTGCAGTAGCATTTCGTCTATAGCTAGGCATCCACGAGAACAATAGCGTCACACATACAGAAAATCGCTGGGAGATCGGGGAGCCCAGCCACGGCTGCTAAAAGGTAGTATGGGTTTATTTATGTTTTTCGAATTTTATAGGTTTTTTCTTTACTTTTTTCGTCTTTTTGTTTTTTTTTATGTAAACAAATAGTCCTAAATTCACTAAGCCGGGAGTTTGCAGGGGTATTTAAAAAATTGGAAAATTGCCGATAACAACCAAACTGAGAGCTCGGATCTGATTGGTTGCTATGAGAAACATCCCCACTTTTCAATCTCACTGCAAACCCCCTGCTTACTGAATTTAGGCCATGATCTCAGTGATCCGCAATATTGTTTATTTACGTTTGTGTGCGTTATATCCCTGTTTTTTTTGTGACCATCCATGTTTTTGTAGCCACAATCTATGTTTATCATGGATTTTGGGCAAAATCGTTGCCATGGAAGGCCAGCTTAAGTCCCAGAATTGATTTAATGTGCATGCACCAGGACTTTGAAAACAAGCTACAGTGTCTGCAGTAATCCCACAGACCATCTTGGAACCCCTGTCGATGTAACCAGACTTGCAGAAGATGTCAGCTTGGCTACTATAATTGCAGAGTTTGCTGTAACATAAAAGGCAGCAGTTACATTTGGATACATGAGGCCTATTATTATATTTGGACAGCTCCATAAATTGTCCTCTCCATCCCTAGCAGTTAGCACTTAACAAGTGTTAAGATGACACACCACAGCTTTTTCATATTTATTATTGCTCAAGGCATGAAATAAATTACAGCAAACCCTAACATAAGTTACTAAAATACGGTAGTTGCTAAGTTACTAAAATATCGGTACAAAAGGGGCAGGCCTAGCCAATCCCACTACAGTAACTTTTTATCATTAACAAATCAGTATTGTACCAGCTAAATAGGTACAGTTGGAGGGTATGTGAGAGTTTGGTGCCATATTGGGTTTACGCTGTAAAGATCATGCTCACATTGTTTTGTTTGATTGGACCCAGGAGAAGGAAGGGTTATGCTTACGATTATAGAGGAGTTATGTTTCTTTGCAACGTGGTGGCACAATGCTAGTGTTATTTAGAAGGGCAATTTAACTTGTTGTATTGAGCTACAGAAGATTGGATGTAAACTTGAAGTATTTCTGTCTTTACCTAAATAGTTATTACACTAATTTGACTAAAAACTAAAAAATGTGAATTTATTTTGTCGTAGGGGTGCCCTAAACAAATATGGAAATCCTATGGGTGCCGCAAACTGAGAAAGTTTAAACCTCTGTGGTTTAGGGTAAAAAAGAGGGGGCCAAGTACACGCACAGTTCATTGGTACCTACAAACTTCTTAATATTGTATACTGAAGGTTCCACTCATTGCCAAATATAGAGAAAGAAAAAAGGAAAGAGAGAGAGAGAGAGAAAGAAAGATAGATAGAGAGAGAGAAAGAAAGAGAGAGAAAGAAAGAAAGAAAGAAAGAAAGAAAGAAAGAAAGAAAGAAAGAAAGAAAGAAAGAAAGAAAGATTGTGGGAGTGCACAAGGTACCTATGGTTAATTATAAAATATATTTTATTACATAATAAAAATTATGAGAAGGCTTGGGATTGGAAAAACTCACTTGTCTGCACTACAAAAGTCATCCGAGTCACTGTATCGGGTCGCCTTCTTTCATAGCAGTATATTAATGTTTAACCCTTTACGTCAGGTTTCTTACTTATCCCATTAGTTCAGTATTTTAGTGTAATGAAAAAGATAGAAGTTTCATACATAAATGGCACCATGAGTACATTCAAGAAAAGCAGCTGTTTACAGAAATGTGTAGATGTATAACAAGTCATTAATAAGGTACCTTGTTTCTGTGTATTCATTTCATATTCCCCCTTAGGAAAATACATTTTTATTCCCAATTTAACTACTTTATTTCAACATGACTTTTGCATATTGACTCACCAGCAGAAACCCCAAATACTACCAGCACTGTAACTCCAGATTTTCATAAGCGTTTTACTAATCTCCACATGCTAGACTCTGCTGGTAAAATATTGATCCTCAAAATGAAAAATATTTGCATGGCATCGATTTAGAGAGAAAATATTCTTTTAAAAAGGAGCAGTAATAGTAAACTGTATTTTTCAAGATATTTTGTAAGGAATAAAATAACATATTTCTTATTTTTGTTTAGTATACGTATATTTATAAATGAATTGCATTTAAATGACATGACACATAGATTGCATTGAGAGTAGAGGAAATGGTAATCTCACAGTGTTTTATATGATTTATATGTTTTTAAGTGTTTTATTACTGAATAAGACCTTATCTGTGTGGAGTTTGTATTTCTCCCTGTGTCTGTGTGGGTTTCCCATGGGGGCTCTGGTTTCCTCCAACACCCCAAATACATACTGACAGATGACTAAATTGCCCCTAGTGTATGTGGTCCATGGTATAATTGCCCTGATTTATCTCTTCTATAGAATGTAAGCATGTGACCCATTCTGTCTGTTACCACCCAGTCATGTCTTATTGTGTGTCATTGTAAAGAGCTATGTAATCTGATGGCGCTATATAAAATCCTGTTAATAAATAAATAATACCTCATAGTCGCTCGTTTTTCTGCATTTATTATTATTATTATTACTATTATTACTATTATTATTATTATTATTACTATTATTATTATTATTATTACTATTATTGTACATAGTGATAGTAACATACATAGCATGGGGTACAGAGAAGCAATACAATAACACACATGAAATCATATATAGTATGGGGTATAATGCCATAGTACACAGTAGCAATTATGGAATACATACATAGCGTGAATAAGAACTTGAATAAGAATAAGAGAGGGTCGGGAAGTGAATAATATACTACATTGAAGAAAGACAGGAGGGAGGAGATGGGGTAAGTTGAGGTAGATAACAGGTGGGTGGGGGTCCCTGCTTTGTCAATAATAGTAGTGAAATAGTTAGATCTGTCTCATGGATTTTCATCCCTTAGTTAGAACCAGAAGCAAGTTTGAAATTGCCTGCTTTTGCACATGCGAACATGCCACTAGCCAGATTAAATCTGTATTGTGTGTCCACTAATGAATTATAATGAGATATCTGGAAATTCAGGTCATGTCATGTAGGCAGCCATTGAACACTACACAAAAAATATAAGCTGGATAGTGCAGATAAACTGTGAGCTTTATAATAATAATTACAAATCATAGGTTTGACCCAGAGTTTGAGAGTAAAGATGGGCATATATTTTATATGCATATTATCGGTCCCAGAAGGGGATGGTGAGATGAACAGGGCAGTTTTCCAAAATGAAAAGGTCTGGATATTGTTGACCTCTTCTGCTGGGACAATGATGACAGAAGAAGTGCTGCAGAGATGACAGGAGGCTCTTGAAACGTATTAGCTGTACATGGCTCCTGTTTGTTCCTGCAATAAATATCAACAGGAGACCCATGTTGCTATCCTATTGCCTGGCTTTATAGAATAAAATAAAAGCTCCAGAGTACTGCAGTGTGGCCAGAGTACTCCATCATTCTGCAGAGCTTCCATTACTTAAATATTGCTGTACTAACCAATAATAATGGAGTGAGATGGAGTAACTCCGCCCCAGAGGAGGCACAGATATAATCAGCATACAATGCAATAGATATTATGCATGNCATAAAATAAAATGATCAGACCCAAGGCATATATGGCCATTATATCACCACTAGGAGAAATAATTCTAGCTATGCACAACAGGGATTTTTGGTCCAGTTGCCCCAAAATAATTGTATGATATGACCAATATCCAGTTGACCAATAAACATGTGGTAATGTACACCTAGGCAGAACTACACTGGATTGCTGAGGAAGAGGGGATTTGAGTTTATATATGTGTATATAATTTGCAGAGTCATAACTTCTGTAGGTATTGTAATTATATCTAAATTAACATAAAAAGTCAGCGACCTGTGAAAGGGCCAGAGCCTATATTTACAAATCAAAGGGAATAGAAAAGTGGGGAAGTTGCCTATAGCAACCAATCAGATTCAAGTTGACAGTCTCCAGTATGTAAAATAAAACTTAGAGCTAGACTCTGATTGGTTGCTTTGGGCAACATCCCCACTTTTCCATTTCCGTTTATTAAATATAGGCCTAGGAGTAGTGTCAAATGACTCACCCGCAGTGTACTCGATATCAGTGATCGAGGTGACTGGTTAGCTGTCTTTGATGCTGAAGCCTGGTGAATTGATAATGATTTGCTGGGAGCCAACATGGAGGTTGCGGGGTAACCTCCATGTTGGAAGTCCATACTGGTTCACCATGCGACAAGTTCAGTTGGTTAGTAGGCCTGGGCTCAGTTCCATAGTGGGTGCTAGGCTCGACTGGATAGTGGACACTAGGTTTAGTTAGACTGTGGGTGTTAGAACCTGTTGGATAATCAGCATTGGGCCTACTTGGATAGCGGGTACAAGGAACTTCATGGTAATACAAAGGCCTTATGTATGTAAATATACTATGTGGCCTGTACAAACTATTACATATACAGCAGCAGACTCATTCTTGTGTCTATACATTCTTGCATTTATAGTAGACTATAAAACTGGCCATCCACTACAATGAACATCGAGTTCAATCATACAATTATTAGGTTGTGCTGGACAAACGGGCAACAATTGTATTAGGAATGGTCCAATAAGAGTTTTTGTTATTATTAAGCACAAATATGGGGTGCAATGGGGTGCAAGCTCCATACATTTTTGTGCTGATCTACTAGCCTCATTCTTCCCTAAAGACAACAGATTTCTCTGGCGCTATTAATGACAACAATGAACTGACAGTTTCTCTGTGTAGATTCACCAGATCAGAGTAAACTTTGATCCACAGGTTTCCACCCCTGCTATATACCTGCTGTTTAAAATGGACTGGAACCAGACTTAGTGCTAGGTGCTTAGTGCTGTGCGCATGCACACGTTAATCATCATTAATCACATTAACTTTCAGTACGGATCCTCAGGACCCAATCATCAAGTCACTGGGACGTCAACCTCTGTTGCATTCAGTAGCCTGGATCCGGTCCTTTATTTTAAATAACCACGGTACCAGGCATATGGTTTTGAGTCACCTCAGACCCGCTTCCTTCCTTTCTCTGCCAGGATTGTTGCTGCCACCTGGAAAGTGAATGTTGCTGATATTAGGACATTTTCTATAGTGGATGGTCAGCTTTATACTTTGGGCTAGGTTTACTAAGCCAACCAATCCGATTGCAGCTCTCACTTTCTTATTTCAGCTAGAATCTGATTAGTTGTTATGGGCAACATCTCCAGTTATAATTTTTTCCACAGTCAGTCTTTCTATTATAAATTCAGAAGATGGACGGCAGCAGCTGTAAAACCTAGGTGTGGCAGATATTGCTGAAATTTATGATGGCAGAAAAGTACAATTGGAAGATAATACAATGAAAGTCTCATGCTTAGTACAGTAGTACAAATTCTTCCAATATTTAAAAACAGATGAGCAACTGGAACAGAAGTTACATGAAAGTGTGCCATATAGCAATACCTTTCTCCAAAGCCGTTGAACTGATGGATAATCTGAAGGTAGCATTTGCATTAACTTATACAACTGGCAGCTGGTCACTCTCAGTTTTACAGGCATTGGCAGTAATACGCAGTTCATATATTTAAGAGAATGAAATGTTCCTGACCACTTTGGGTTATGGACAAAGCCCAAATGGCCTATTTTAGTACATCAGTCATGCACGACTTTTCTTTATGTTGGATTTAAAAGAATGAAAAGGAATGAAAGAGAAGTATTACGCCTTCCTAAAAAATTATTAATTTACAGTGTAAACCAGCAACATATGCACTGATGTAATGCTAGCAACTGTGGAATATTCCACTGCTTTTATACAGTGTTCTCCCCAGAAATTTTCAAATTTTCTGTAGGCGGGACATGAGATGTTGGGGTTTTTGTTGGTTTTTAAACTATAAATATCTATCTATAGCTATATATCTATCTCTCTGTCGCTCTCTTTGTATGTGTATATATATATATATATATATATATATAGTATATATTAAT
>JABWIB010000534.1:120214-130760 GCA_016617825.1 Platyplectrum ornatum | reverse complement strand
TCACTGTCCTTACTGTCTCTGCCATCACTGTCCTTACTGTCTCTGCCTTCACTGTCCTTACTGTCTCTGCCATCACTGACACATTTAAATTTAATTAGACCTTTAAATGTCGTACACACAGCATAAATGTCTGTACATTTAAAGATCTTAATTGGTGAAAGTTATTCACTAAGCATGGAGATTGCAGGGGAATTGAAAAGTGAGGATGTTGCCCATAGTAACCAATTAGATTCAAGCTCTCAGTTTAATTTTACATACTGGAGAATGTGAGCTGGAATCTGATTGGTTGCTATGGGCAACATCCCCACTTTTCAATTCCCCTGCAAACTCCCCGCTTAGTGCATATAGACCCAGTATGTTGCCACCATCCTTTCACCTCCCTTGTATACCTCTTGCCGTCCTGTATGTCTCCAGCCATTCGTAATACCCTGTTCGGGCCTCTCATAAACCTCCACCATCTTTGTAGCCCCCAGGTATGCCTCCTCCCATGCTTTTACCGCTTATATGTCTTTTGTTGCTTGTCACCAGTACATGACAATACACTCCATGTAAATATGCAGTATGGTTTGCTTATAACATTATCATAATTATCTCTTTGGGTGTCATCTCAGAATTATGAGATCTTACGTCATACTTGGCAACAAGGGTTCAAGAATCCAGATTACTCAGAGTTGCTGCATTGTGTAGCTTGTTCCCCTACCAACCAATAGTCTTATAATGAGACACTAGTATGATCCTTTTATCACAAGTACATAGTCAAGTATTAGGCAATGGTGTTCTATTCTTTATAAGATACATGACTGCTTAGAGTTTTATGTCCTCTAAGGGAACGAGATAACACTGTTTATCATAGCTTATACAACAAGACTTCCCGATTGCATAAACTATTCAGCAAACATCAGACGAGGACAAAAGCAGCATTGTACAGGGGAATGTGAGCGGAGCGTCGTATACATATATGTCATGTCCAATGGAAGAATACTTCTGTCAAATTTCTATTATTGGCGGCATTTCGTTTTCCCCCCTCCAGGAGAAAACCAAAAGCTGGCAACATGGGGGTTGGGTGAAGGGCATTATTTATGCAAATCACACCCAAAGCCCCGCCCCCTGAACAGCACATTTATGCTTTTACTATGGGTGGGCGGCAGCAATGATGTCCCACCTTCTATAATAAAAGCCAGGGCTACAGGCAGTGACACATGAACATTGAATCGCTACTGTACGTCAGTCCAGGTCCCTGGAGATTCGCTGACTCTGCTGGAATACCGAAATCTGGGAGTGTCCCGGATACTCCAGGAGAGTCTGCAATCCTGTTTTATGATCATAATTATTAATGTCATTTTATAAATGCACCTAGACTATTGTGTTATTGTAATTATTGATCAAGGTTCCACTAATTTACACAATGTAAAGAAACCACTTGACAAATGTATCTGTGCAATGTGATCACCAGGATAGTACAATACAGCTTTTGCAGATGCGTCCATATTCATAGATGAAGTAGTCATGAATCAGTGGCGTCTGAAGGAGCTGGGGTTTAGTTTACTGAAGGGACGAAGAGATTTATACATAGTGAGATGGAGAGATCCTGTAGTGGGGGCTGAGGATTTATTGGAATAAAGGTAGCTGAATGGCTGAACGCAGCTGATGGATGGGAATGGGAATAGCCATAAGGTTAGAGGTGAATGGAGAAGAGGGCAGGGTGAGGGATCTGTTTGGGATAAGGAGTAACATCTGACATGGAGGAGCAGATATGGAGGTTGGGTAAGAATAATGATCTAGCAGTTGCAGTCAGAATTGGTGCCAAGCTATAACCAGAGGATCCAGACCTGTCCTGGTAATGTGCTGCTAGCGTATATGCTGCTTATCAGTCATCCTAGTGATACACCCCCTGGAATAAGTCTGGATCCAGTCTGCAATTATCAGCGCTTTTCATGCAGTCACCATCAATGGATCAGACAGATTACCCTGCATTATGATCCATGGACGCTCTGATCAGGTGCCGGCTTGGCTATTGGCACCAGTTTGTCTGGTCACATAGACAGTTTTTGTGCTGTACGGTCAGCTTTCTACCCAACCTTAAACTGACCTCTTTATTTGCATACCCTGTAGTCATAGTTAAAGTTCTTTGTCTCAGCTCATGAGACAGTAGGACTAGTTCTGCAACTACTGACTACACATTGTTACAGGATTTACATGACTCTTGTGCTGACCAGTGACATGTTTGTTTCCTGGTGGTGTAAATGATAACCTCCTGTATGTCTCCTCTCCGCAGTCTTAAGCAAAATGTGCCTGGATGCATTATAGGTTCTTATTGTTTAATTGATGCTGCAAGCAGAGACTATGGGATATTTGTATTGATTGTATTTTATGGAAATATTTGCTTTTCTTAAATGTATTTGACTGGTAAATACGTTCTAATTATATTCAAGTCTTCTAAAGTGGATGGGAGCAGCAAGATGTATCTCTGGCTCCAGTGATTATCATGTACAATTGGAACAGAGACATTTTGACATTCACACACTGATGACATCTACCTCTGATCTGTTCACACTATTGTCTTTATTGTTTTGCAGCCAGATCCAGAGGATCTACACTCACAACCTTCTCTGATCCATGTAAAATGCCCATTTAGCAGAGCTCGGGTCCATTACTCATTTGTGCAAGTCTACACTAAGGACTAGATTTAGGCCTAAATTCACTAAGCGGGGAGATTGCAGGGGATGATTGAAAAGTTGGGATGTTGCCCATAGCAACCAATCAGATCAGAGCTCACATTCTCCAGTATGTTAAATGAGAGCTGTTCTGGCATTTAAGCAAACCAATGATCTGGAATGTCTTCTGCACCTGCTCCAGTACTTCAGAAGCAGCAGCCCCACACCCTCTTATGTCAGCCCATCTGACCGTATGAGCCAGTATAGTTACTGGTACCAGTTAAATACATCAATCATATCATTATATATATAATTGATATAAAAATCTAAATAATATACTTTTTTAGAGCAAGACTTAACATATATAATATACAGACAGACAGATATATATTTTTTTTAAATGTCTTCCATAGATAGTAACTGTGCCATCTCTATAAACACATTTTTATATCATATAATAATATAAGATGTATGAATACACTTAATAAAATATAAATAAATATGATCATGTCTAGAGGTCAAGTCGTTGTGAGATAGATGAAGACTTTTTTTGCCATTGAAAACTGTCCTTCAGACATTTTCCATTATGAATTGTCTATGCAGGTTTTAGAAAACCTAATCTTATTATGTGAGGCACATAAAAGCTCTTTGGCATTATTTATTAGAATGTACTACAATACACAAGGACAAGCCTTTCCTCTGGATAAACCTACAGAAGATCACTAGAGCGCTGTGCACACATAACACTATATAGGAAACCATGTTACAGGTTTATATGAAAAACCTAACAATTTCTAGAGATAAAATGGCAATATCTAGAACCTTAGTTACTTTTGCCAGATCATTAGCGTACACTAATTTTCTTTTTGTATGCCCGATGCCAGACCAATCTTTTATTCATGCTGAAAATACCTGTATTGTATTCCCAGAAAAGTAAAAGACACTGAAGAAAGAACAAGATATGATGTCAGTGAAGGAAAGGTTACACCGCTCTTTAACTTGTTTTTAATTAGCTTAGTTGTTTCCATTTCGAAGAAGAAAAATAATGAAATATTCAATGCAGGCACCATAGTTTGAACTAGTCTTAAGTATATTCCAAGAGACTCATGTAAGATGTGTCTCAGTTTATCTTTATATTTGTGTAATATATCATAACTCCAAGTTCACAACTATGGACCAGATCCAGACTCAAACATAAGAGAATGAAGTTCCACCTGGGTAAAGTATGGCAGGAAAGGTAATTGTCATCTGTTGGAGGTGGTTTCCTAGCCCAAGTCTAAATAACAGTGTAAAAGAATACCATAAATATTACCTCCCCTGAAATGCAACATGGTTTTACCCAAGTGTAACTGGATCTGGATCTGGTAGTATAACACAAGTTTTGCAGATTTTTATGAACCTTATGATATATGAATATGGTGAAGTCTAAATCAACTGGCAGCAGTCGCTGAAGCAGTATAGAAATGTATTTTGTATTAGAGGCTACAACTTTGTTTCTATGTATTTAGAAACTGTAATTTGTGCTCCACGTATACTGCGTGATTGATTTCAGAGGACAGTCCCACTTCTGTCATGACTGCCTACTAGTTGGACAAACAACTGGTAGGTCTTGAATGTTTTTGTAATTACACAATACATTTTGCCCCCATCGCTGCGCAAGAAGGTGAGGCTTGGACTGAGTCAGACGGAGCCAGGGGCAGGACTTAATTATTCCAATGTCAGCGCCGTATATGTTGGGAGGTATGTTAATGGTTGGGTATGGCCTGGACAATGAGGGGAGAATAAAGCCTTTTATTAACATATATGGAAACAATAGAGTAGGCACACATGCTTCCCTAAGCACATGTATACACTTTTAGTGTGATATGCCAAACACCCCTATATCAGGTTTGCCAGAATTTCCATATTTAGGAATATAGTACATGTCATTTATCTAACAGTGATTGTTGTGTTTTTGGACCATGGAACAATGGTTATGACAATATACTCTGCAATGTTATACTGCTAAATAATACCTAAACACTTCAAACTAATGTATTTCATTTTATGGCAACCTATAATAATAATAATATCGATATAATTGTATCGTTTTTTACAAGCAGATCTAATAAATAGCAAATGACACAGTACCAGTGACACCATAACCTTTCACAGACAGCCAGTGAGCTGTGGCTGCTTTTTACAGCCGGCTATAAATAAAAGTCCCAGACTGCATTCTTTCAACCATGTAAAACAAAACACTGGCAGTGCATGCTGGGAGCCAGCGCTGAACAGAAATCACGCTGTAAAAGGGAGAAACAAATATAAATTAAAAAAATATATTATAATGTAACCTGGCACATTCTGAACTGGATCCATTCCAGACCCACTCATACTTCTGTATGTAAGGATGGGCCACTTGTGAATCGCCACATCCCATTGTTGACCTACTCTTCTCAATGCAGTCCAGTACTTCTTTCTGTTTACTAACTCCTGCAGTGTATTTTATAATTCTGCTCCATGGCCTAAATTTACTGAACTGTGGGATTGGAAAAGTAGGGATGTTTCCCATAGCAACCATTCAAATTCAAGCTCACATTCTCAAGTATCTAAAATGAAAACCAAGATCTTTAATATGATTGGTTGCTATGGGCAACATTTTCACTTTTCCAACACTGCAGTTATGTAAATTTAGGCCCAGCAGTAATAATAATGCCATCGGAAAATGGCGCTATTGCTACGATTCCAGCGACCTCCATTGGCTTCCCTTTCATTGACCTTCTAATAGCTATTATTATTGGGAGGAAAAGGGGAGGTAGATGTGGGGAGGCCGCTAGCATACTAATACCGCCGCAATAAAATAAGACTTCTGTAAAATTGTTACAAAAATAAAAAAAAAGCATAAATGAGCATTGTGGACCATGGAATTGTTCCATATGTGTCAATAAAAAGCTTATCTCTGTAAGATGATTCTTAAGAATATCATATCAAAAATGCAATCTTCTTCTCTTCCTTATATTCCATTCTTCAGCTGAATGAAAGTTCATACAAATATACTATAGAAAGTGAGAGGATTTAATATGGACATACACTATGTAATGTTCCCAGACATTGGAAGCTAATAGGTCCATCCCCATAGAGCTGGCACAGCGGCGGCCAGGACTGAATGTATTTTGACAGATGCCAGGATTGTCACAATCACAGGAAATCCTGGCGACCTGTTAGCTTTGGTTTGGGAAGCGGGAATAGTTCATAAATAAACCCATTAATGTGTCATTTTTGTTAATACAAAACTTTTTGTTTCCATCTTTCCATGAGTGTATGGAATTGTTTTACATACTGGGGTGCAGCTACACCTTTTTATAAGGGCAAAACATGTGCAAATGTAGAACTGTGCAAATACATGTTGTGATTGGTGCTAATTATATTTATCGTATATACTCGAGTATAAGTCGTCCCGAATATATGCCGAGGCACTTAATTTCACCTCAAAAACTGGGATAACTTATTGACTTATTCAGTATAATCCTCCCCCCAGTACGTCTGTCACCCCTGTGAAAGGCTCATGTCACTGATTATTGCCCCCATAGGATTGCATTGTCTCTGGTCTCTATGTTGCAGCTCCTATAGATCTTCCCCTATATATCTCTATTGTCCCTCTCTTTCCCAGGGTTAATATAAGGCATATTAGGCAATGCAAAGCTCCTGTGCCATGCTTCATGCCAGAGTCAGCTCTGTGGGCTCAGTGTGGTGGGTGAGTGGCATGCCGTCTGCCAGTGTCACACTCTACCCCTCCATTACCTTAGCTCCATCTTAGCTGTGAGCAATGTGTACAGCTCTGGTATCTGGGGACAGAGAGGAAAACGCTGCCACACAACAGGAGACCTAAAAAGACTGCAATCCATACTGACCTATGTGGACTGATAACTGTAATGCAGACCCAGCAGTGTGCTCACATCTCTGCATCGTCCAGGACAATGACTCGAGTATAAGCCGAGGGGGGCACTTTCTACACAAAAAAATGTGCTGAAAAACTAGACTTATACTCAAGTATATATGGTAATTATTTTGCATGCAGGAAAGTTACCTTTCATAGCTTTATAAATGATCTGTAAGATAGAGTGAACTAGGGAATATCGCTTCTTCTCTTTTCACATTTCATTTTCTTGTAGTTTAAATTTATAGTCACAGTCTATAGTTATACATGTTCTACCCAAACTCTGGATCAGCCCCGTTGTCTATGGAGTCTATGATGGGGATACAATCCACATCTCAAATGACATCTGGAATTCTATTGTGAGTAATCCATTCAGGGAAACATCCTCAGATAATAATAGTGATAATAAAATAACTCGGAAGCTTTCATTAATGTTCATTGTATCCACATGTTTTAAAACTTAGAATACACTATGCAAAAACAGATTATGTTCATAACCTTGTAATTGTGTTTCATGTATACAGTTGTGTAGACGTTGATATTTTGCATGCAACTAAATATGATCCTAACATACATGTATATACACTTTGCACACCTTTTATATATTGAGTTTTCTTATCCATGAACACAGACACAAATTGTATTTATCCAAGTTACCTTAATTAGAACATTTCTGGTTCATTTAGTTGGCGAGTGTACCGTCTGCTTTCATTTTAAATGTATGTAGTGTATAAGGGCATCTTGAAATAAGACTCAGAGAAGTAGCCACCACTGTCTCTTGTGATGCTGTTGTTATATATGGTTAAATATTGAGACTGTTGAATATTCATCCACAATGGACAATTTTATATTAAAATTGTGCAACTCATTTCAATTAACTATGGCATTATCAAAATAAATACAATTAGAAAATGAACAGACAAAATTTTCATGTGGACATTGCAACACTGAAGGGGCCGCTCCTGAGTTGTACGTACACCTAAAGGCAAAACAGGGGCAAGTGTAGAACTGATGGGTACAAATTATTATTTTACATGTAGGGATTTTTTTGTGCTTTTGCAGATAGACCTCACATACTGCATAACTAATCTAGTAATCTGTAAATTGAGTTGAGCTAGCAAAATTTACCTCTGAACTCTAATTCTGTTTAATTTTGCCATCCCTCTTAATTAAACATTGTTTTGCCCACTTCTACACTCATTTTACCCTTACTCCAAAGCTCTGGATGAGCCCCTTAAATCATTGGTGTAAGTAAGATTTTCACAGGATGTATATATGTGACAACTACTTCTGCAGTGTATTCCTCACTTGCCTTCAGGAATACGTTACATATAGACCAGAGCTTTCTAGCAAACGGCACTTTTCAGGGAACAAAGAACGGCTTTATTCTAGTGTTATATCATCGGTGTTCATTTTGGGAACTATTGTAGTGGAGCATTGAAATAACAGGTGCTGCTGAAAGATACCATTTGTCTGTGGTGTAACTAATGAAAAAGTTATGCACGCCTGACTGCTCATTAAATGAAATCATCCACTGGTATACCGTTTAAAATGATAAATTAGTGTTCTGCTGCTTAGAAATTTATTTTTGGCTTCATGTTCTTATAAGACAGTTTGGTATCTAATGATATATTGCGTGCAATTATATACTAAATATTTCTGATTATATTCTTCAGCATAGAACTTACCCTTGGCTGTGATGACTGTCCTCATAGTCAGTGCTCTCCTCCCCAATATCAGGCAAGGTAAACAGCATGGACTTGGTATTCCACCCTGAGACTGAGGTCTCTGGAAGAAGCCTGGGTGATCGGCTGGTGTGGTTTGCTTGCATGCTAGGTATTATTGGGTTAATACTTGCGGGTGCTGGGCGTACATGAATTGTAGTTGGTGGTGTCGGGGATAGAGATGTAGGTTGCTGAAGAGCTGCGGTTGGTTCCTCATAGGCCTGCGTGAGCATGGCCGTGCTGTTGACTGTCGAGTTTGCATGTTGGAGCTTTGCGGAGTGAGCTGGACTACTGGGTGCAGAAATGCCACTGTGCTGAAGACTCTGGCTCACAGCTTTTCCAGAGGGGACGCGAGACAGTGAAGAAACGGATGACGCCGATGCGTTATAGAGGTGCAGGGGAGAAGGTGGCGCCGAAAGCAAGAGGAAAGGTGTTTTACGCTCTGCGGAAGCGTTTGCTGCGCTGGAACTATGAGGAAACGTAGTGCTGGATGACCCAGGACTTATAGGGGATACAGTTGATTTGAAGAATTTAGCGAAGACAGTTCCCAAGTCCAAAACAGCGACCTTCATGTCTTTACAGATTTCCAACCAGAAAATGATGATACAAAGATGTATTCTGCAATGATATAAGTATAATTAGCTGCATCTCATTCCTACAAGTAATAAAGACTATAAAGAAAAAGTAATGGGGGGTTCTAAATCTTACCCACCAAGGCATTCAACAATTTGCTATAATATTCTGTTTTCTTGCGTCCCAGGGTTCTTGGCTCTCTTGGATGACTTATAATCTTCTATTCTCATTAGTTACATACTGTAGGAATCTTCTGGTTGAATCTCTTGTCTACGGTTATAAAAATCCATATAGCAGCAGATACCTGGCTTGGCCACAGAATGAGTAAGTGCATATCTGGGATCCTGGGAGAAAGGAGAAAGCTGTGTGTTTATGTCTTGATTCAATGGCTTGGAGCAGCTGACACAAGAGTAGAGGGGCGGGTGGTTGCTACGATAAACAAAAAGCCAGGGACTTGTAATTGGGCCTCTCCGGCTAGGAGGCTTGAAAGGTAACGCTTTCACCCTGAGAGACAGGAAAAGAAAACACATTAGTCACAGCTTTGTACTCCCTGTAGCAGACAAATACTGATAGCATGCACAAAGCTGCTGCACTGTCCAGATTTATTCTGAAGTGGGCTTATATATATATATATATATATATATATATATATATATATATCTATATATCGCTGACACAAGCACTGAATTAATTTTTATTCATTGCATGTCATTTCAACTGGGCGTCAACTAATAATAAGAAGGGTTTTCTTATGATATGATATTTGCTAGATGTGTGTCTTTTCTTAGCATAATTCAAATTATTTTGCATGTTTTACTAATTATAAACATATTAATTGGCTGTGGTTAACAGAAAACTGTCATTTTGGTTACTAGCGGAGACCGAAATAACTCGCACGTAGGGAAAGTAATTGGAGCAAAGGCTGACGGAGCTGCTGTGGAGCTGCTGTGTGGTTTTTCTCTGGTGAGTGGTGCGCATTGTTATGTGTCTGTATATTAATGTGTGTCTTCCCCCCTTCCCTTCCCTGAACTATATAAACTGCACAGCGTTTTCATTCATAAATGTAGTTGGCACTTGAATGTGTATAGGGCAGGGTCAGTGCTACCATTAGACAATGTAAGGCAAAAGTCTAGGGCGCCAGACCAAGGGAGACGTCAAAAGCGCCACCGGCTCTCTACATTTACATGACGTTTTATATCATAACCTGACATGTAAATAATGCAGGGAGAATACAGATACTGACCAGTGTTACTGTTACACTGTTATTAGACTTGTGGTAGGAAACATCATCTCTCACCTGTAATACTGATTGCAATTAATTACATTTAATTCCCCTGCAATTCAGCATGGTTTTGCCCATACTTGACTGATTCATGCCTAAATACCTGAATCTGGCCTAGAAAGAGAAGCTCCCAGTGTGTGCAACGGAAAAACGGAAACGCCCAGAGACATGTTCTTTGGTTTGTATGTATGTGTTACTATATACATATATATATATTGTGAGCGGGAGGGGATTTTCAGCAGAGAATTGCACACAACACCAGGCTTTTTGGGTATAACTGACCACAGTCAGTTTTATTCAACACAAACAAAAATAAAAACAAAACAAAATCCTAGCCCGTCTGGGCACTAACTAAACATCAATCTTCCTGTCTATAACTAATAACAGCATACCACAC
>JABWIB010000534.1:105178-115264 GCA_016617825.1 Platyplectrum ornatum | reverse complement strand
TTATGTATGGAACCCACCCTACACTTTCCATACATACCCCAGGGAACCCTTATCCGGCTATTACCATAGCCGCAACACTGCGGGAAATGTGTTTCCCAACAGACACAAACAAACCAAAACATTTTCCCTGGGGCTCAGAACACACAGGTTAGTAACCTCTGAGAGATATACCTCCCCTCACACACATAACCCGTGACTCTGTCACAATATATATATATATATATATATATATATATATATATATATATATATGGGATGCTGGTAGCTTGGCGCCACGTAGTCTCTGCGTGCACTGGTGTATATTTCAGAATAATTCCTCAGGGTGTATGGACCGGAAAAGTAGAATACAAAAAATACAAAATAGTGCAATTTTGTTAAATATTTAGGGAAGTAAAGATCCCAGAGCTTCTTTAGGGTTGTAGTTTCAGTGAATAGGATAGGAAGTGTTAACACAACATGAAGAATATATAGAATGGCAGTGCACCGACTGGTTTTGCACTAAGCATTAAGGCTCTCAGAACTGATGGCATGGTGTCCCGTGTTCAGGTATCAATTCATTAAAAATAGAATATAAATAGGAACATAGTGTAATTTGTTTAAAACAAATAATGAAAACAGAAAACAATGTTCAAATCTGCGTACCACAAAAGTAGTAATCAGCATGTAAACAATCAAATAAGCAGAATGGCGTATCTTAGGTGTCAGTACTTTCCTGCACGATTCCAGTAGCTGTTCAACACTGCTTCCACAGAAGTGTTGCCAGAGTTCACAGAGAAGTGCAGAAGGGGTTAAACACCACAATGGCAGTTATATGCAAGGTGCAGTAAAGGTTCAAGTCCCATTGTGTTTTATCTATAGGGTGGTGAAATTTCCAGTGCAAGTCTTCATCAGGGGAGAATTGCTAGAAGGGCCGTTCGTAACAGCCATCTATCTAAAAACTGTACAGCAATAGGCAGTGAGATCCCTGTATTCAGTAATGTCTGCAAAGTACCCTGTTAAATGGGTATTTCACCCAAACCCCCTAGTCCTGCAATGCACAACTAGAAACAGTGATTTTCAAGATCTATACATGAAACTTTCGCACCACCACTTGCAACAATCACAGTCCAAAGTATAGTCCACTTTTCCTTCTGAATAGTCACTTTATTGTAGATGTATTAACGATTTCAGCTCAAGCAGAAACGAGAAGAGAAATAGAAGGAGAAGGTGATCCCTTCGTGAAATACGTTTGCAATTTTTCAATACCACTAATTTGTGTAGTGATTCTACTTACATTTATTCAACTCGAAGGTTTGTCCTTAAATATGATCTTTCATTGTTTTTATCCTTCCTTCCACACGGTTTTTCCTCCAAGATTTCAGAAGGAGAATAAAAAGGGACAGATAGTGAAGTACGTCATTTCGTTTTCATACAATAAATACAGTATTTTATATGCTTACATCTGATCGTGGAGAAACAGGCATTCAAGGATGTCTCTTATATCTCCTCAGAATGAAACGCAACCACATATAGTGAAGCGCAATCAAACATATCAATAGCTTTTTCAGATTGCACTAACATTTATTCCTCTTATTTATCTGCATCAAGAGGTTCTTTTCACCTTCAGTTAGTCCCCAGCCGGGGGTCCACCATAAGTTTCACCAAGTAATTCTCTCCAACAGCACACTTAAATCACCATTTTAATATAGGCCAGATTCTATTCCACTTTATTAAAAACCTTTACTTAACAATAAAATCTTTAAAGGGCCCCAAGATCTCGCTGAAGGAGAAAGGGGGTTCTGCTAATCAATACCGAGTATGTTAACCCACCACACATCAGCACATTTCAACAATTAGTCTTTCTTAAGGCAAAGGATGTGATTTATGTAAATCACACCCATAGCCCCAGCCCTTGACATCATCAACTCTGTGCATTCATCGTATCAATCGTGGTCCCGACTATCAGAATTACTGCAGTGGCCACCCACAAGAACGGTATCATTCTCATTGAAAATCGGCACTGACAAATGGGGTGATTTTCCCCAGGGAAAACCTACCCTGTCTTTGGGCCATCCACAAGAACAATATCATTCTAATGGTGGCCATAGAAAGTAAAAATAAAAGGAAAAAAAACTGTAAAAAATAGAAATAAAATTAAATTATGCTCACTGGAGCAGTGCCCAGCTGCTTCTTCTGATGCTCCAGTCCCTCCAGCTTGGATTTGTGGGTTTTGGCCAAAAATCTGTCTGTGAATGGCCACCTATAGGTCTTGTTAATCAGCTGTAGTGTAAGCTACATTTATCTATTCTATAAAGTGGAGTTTCAGTGGAGTTTTCACAATGACCACTGTAAACATAATAATAAACACTCTACATATTTATTATCTGACAATTTAACAACAAAGAAATATGAATGAATATAAGGAAGGTGGACAACATTTGTGGCCAACATAAGTATGAAAGTTGTGATAATACTAGCAAAGCACTGCAATAATGGAGTGTGTCCTGTGAATAGCTCCACCCATGGGTGTGTCCTGCAAATAGCTCCACCCATGGGTGTGTCCTGTGAATAGCTCCACCCATGGGTGTGTCCNGTGTCCTGTGAATAGCTCCACCCATGGGTGTGTCCTGTGAATAGCTCCACCCATGGGTGTGTCCTGTGAATAGCTCCACCCATGGGTGTGTCCTGCGAATAGCTCCACCCAAGGTGTCTTGCCAGGAAAACTCACCATTAAAATGGCAACATCACTATTTATTAAATTGGAAATGAAAGTATGAAGATCCACGGACATCTTCATCTTCAGAAATAGGACACAATTCCGAAATTCTGTCATCTTGCCATAATTCATTTTTGTACAGCATCAGGGAGATTGCCCTGCTCTTCAGGAAATGGGGTGTGTCTGTCACCAAGTGTGCCATTCCCGGTACAAGGCAGTGCAGCACTTCATAGCTAGTACCTTTAAAATCAGCTAAAAGGTGCAGTTAGAGGGTCTGCTTTATGTCAGTTTAAGTTAATATGAGGCATAAGTGTGTTCTGTGGTTACTTGTTGTGATGATGTGGTTGGGTTCCAATTATGTCGCTTTTGTGACAGAAGTGAAAACTGTGATCTGAAAGTCAGGTCTCTTCCTTCCCCCAGGTGGATATCATGGAAATACCCTCTCTTGTTTAAGGTATTAACAACCAGACAGTGAACAAACTTCACACATATACATGATGTAATATAATGTAATGAGTTACGGTATGCTTTAATTTTCAAATTAGACTAAAGATAATACCACTATAGCAACTATATAAGGAGAAATATAAAAGCATAAATATATGGTGCTTAGGGAGATATAGGGCATATGATATGGTACTGAGGGAGATATAGGGGAAGTAATATGGTACTGGGAGAGACATGGGCGAGATGATACTGTATGGCACTCAGGGAGTATGATATATGGGGAAATTATACTGAGCTGAGGAACATGTGTTGGACATAATATGAAGAGCTGCAGGAGATCCCTGGAGATATGGGGGCGCTCTAATGTGGATATGGAGATATATCAGACATTTTGTATGCTTGAGGTTTAAATCTTGGGCCTTCCTGCTGGGCTCTTATCTCTTCTCATGGTTGCCAACTTTCCTTAATATCAGGGAGATTCCCTGTAAAGTGGCTGATCTCCCTGACTCCCTGAAGTGCTGGATAATCTCCCTGATGCTCATTCAGGTGAAGAAGACATTGTGTTATAATGATAGAAATCACANATTGTGTCCTATTTCTATACAGATAATGAAGTTACTGNTTCTCCTATTTACATCTATTCACAATAAATAGTGANANTGATTATTTACTGACAATNTAAGAAANAATAAATACTGATGCTGATATTTATATTGTGAAATAGTTCTCATGGCAGAGCTAGACACACCCATGGGTGGAGCTATCCACAGGACACACCCCTTTAGTGGCCCAAGTTACACCCCTTTTGTGCAGCGCTTGTCACAATCTCCCTGAAATCCNTTTGCAAGTAGGCAACCCTGTCACTTCTATACCCAGAGAAGTGTCCCCCTGAGAGAATGCCAGGAAAATGTCCAGTTAGGAAGACATTTCCTTATTTATATTATATTATAAAGTAGTAAATATCATGCTGTGCACTCATGGCCAAAGTGGTATCTAGCCCCATGAATTCCTAGTCCAGCTCTGGGAGGGGTATATCAATAGTTCATTAAGTGCTGGGTTTAGTCCTTACATTTAATCCAGAGTTCCACTTTCCCCTTTATTTTAAATAAGGACAATTTCTTTATTTGTAGATAGAAAATGGTTTTAAATATGTTAACTGGGCAGGGATGTCTTATTTACAAAGGGTGGCTATTTTAAGGATAATATCTCATACATTATTTATCCGTGTATACCACACACAAGAGAATAAGATGCAGCTGGTGTTTGTAATAGCACGTGTATACAAGCTCTAAGAGAAAGAATATGCCACCCATATATAAAGAGGAATATGAGCTGCCGGTATCACATAAATGTTAATCCACTCACTCTAATTAGAAAATCTTCACATATTAACTGTCCAGTAATTAAAACCAGTGTCATAGCGGATTATCTGTAATCAAATACACTGGTAACTGGTAAAGAAGCAGAATATTACAAATGCTAAGTGCAAGTAACAACAAAGGGTTAAAAAGGACAGGTGAATAGAACATGGAGGGCCTATTCCAGAGATTTGCACATGAAGAATATTCCTACTGATAATGGGTAAAATTGACTAAATGTCCCTATTTTAACAAACTACTCCCATTATTCCCATTACAGATGCAACTGGGATGGACTGTGGTGGGCTAAAGAGAAGGTCACCGTTAAAGGGGAAGGTTAGGGTTAGGCTGTGGGACATGTAGCATTAAGGAGGTTAGGATGATAGAACGGAGGTTAGGATAAGTGTTACGTTTAGCGAAAATTCTTATTTTTTGGTAGGAGGATTCCAGTTCAGGTCCATCTTTTTTTTTTCCAAATGATCAAGGACTGCCTGAATACAATATGATGAAATTTGGCACTTAGGATGGGAAAACCACAACCCTGCTAATATGCATTTTGTTTTCAATAAATTTGAGTACATTTTATTAGTGTGCTTAATTCTAATAGAAATTTTATTTTTTAGAAAATATTCCAAAAAAACCCAAAATGAATATAAAAAAATGAAGTAAAGCGTGTAGTAATATGCTTCTGCTCACTCATAAAACGGTCAATACAGTGTATTATATGCACTAATTAAAAATATAATTAAAGGTTATTAATTTGAACTTCCATTGAGCTGCTGCAGGATTTTAGGAGGAAGAACTTAAGCTACTGCACTTCCAATTTCTTGAGTTGTTTCTTACTGGTCAAACTGTGCAGATGCACCTTGATAACCGATGCAGTTTGTTCTCAAACCTTGAGCAGACCCATCAAGGTTGTGGTGCAGTGCAGTGATACTAAACCTTGGTTCCTACTCCAGATCTCCACGTCAACAGCGCCATTTTATTAGATCACCAGCCCCAGGGCTCCAGCAGCAGCTTTCGTCCTTTTACCTGCCTGTGGTGTACTGTGAGATTGGCTCCCTCTACTGGTGAGTCTTGTTCCGAAGTCTAGCTGCTGGCAAACTATAAACCTTGGCTAAAGGTGGCCATCAACAGTCAATTTTTGTCGTGGGTTTTGGGTAAAAAAAATACGGCAACAAAACTGAAAAATGTAAAAAAAAGATATATTTGATCAATCAGATTTTCCAATTGATCAACTATTTTCTTTTTGTTTATCTTTTCTATTTTTTTCTATGGCCACCATGAGAACAATATCCTGCTTTTGGCCTGGGTTGTAGAGCCGGCCAAACCTGCCTGGGAAGTTAGGAAGTGCCCGTTCACACAGAGCACACTACCTGGGCAGTTCAGTAATAGGCCTCTGAGTGAAAGAGGTATAAGTGGTTTGCAACAATTTTTTAGGTGAGTACCACTTACCCACTATGGAATCACTTCAAGTGCCATTGATTAATCCTATTGTATCCCACCTTCTTCATTCTCTATGATCCTACTCTTAGCACATCAACTACTTAGCATTTACATAGGTTTTTAGACCCTTATCTCCACTACCATCCAATATTGTTTATGTTTAAAATATAACTCTATATAACCCAGCCCAGTGGTCTCACGCAGCACCTAAGAGTAGCACACATACCACTGACTGAGAACCCCTGATTTACATCAAACACATTTGTACAATCCAACACACGCAATAGCTTGGGAGATGAAAAAGATAAGCTGATTGCTTGCTACAGAGAATTTTCTGTTGAGGACAAATATGAGGATGTGGATAAAGACATGAACATGTTTCCCTCAGACACAAACAAGTGACTGAGTGAGTTAAATTCAGAGCTTAATTTCCTGATGCAACTGCTTAGTGTATAGTTTTTATTATTATTAGTTACTATTATTCATGTATTACTAAAACAATGTATACACATCTAAAATGAAATAATTTACTAAAAAAAACTTTAGATTTAAAAAAATATCAGATTTAAATAAAAAAATATATATTTTTTTGTTCTGTCAGCTATATTTCTACTGGGTCACTCTAGGACACTACCTGTTTACTGACAAGGTCCTTTCCAGGTTTAGGCAGGGGGCAATGGAGGGTTGAGCTTAGGCAGCAGGGAATGGGGAGGGTAAGGTTATGTAGCAGGGAGGTTAGGGTTAGACAGCAGGGAGGGGAAGGTTAGGGTTTGCCTTTCAGTAGACTTAGCTGTCGATGCTACTGGAGTCGTCAAACTACTGCTTTCGGAGAGCCCGTTGTCAGCACTACTTACCAGTGATTATACCACATCCAATTATAATGCATTCCGATACATAAACAGCAGGCACACACACAACGATATTTTGTATTCCAATGGTTGTGCTTGTGTCTAGTAATAAGTGCTTTGTCTATATTACACTTTTGGCAATGATGTCTATTTCTTGAATTGGCTCGTGTTGCACCTCACTGTCACTCTTCCTTCCACTACTTAAGTCAATGATTCCCTAAGGCTCAGTTCAGGGTCCTCAGCATTACAGGTAAGGATAAAAGGAGAATAACTAGAAGTACACCAATACTCTATTGTGAATTATCATTAATTACAGGGAACTTGTGTAAATAACATACTCATACAATTTGTGAAACACATTACATGGTGTCTGAAAAGCTTTTTTTACCAGTGTTACTAGTAATTTTACGACATAACCATTATATGCTGCTCCTCTGTGTATACACACTGAACAATTGTTTTGCCCTACTATAGTGTGTACCCAGCTTAATACTGTTTGCAACAGATGAGAAATATCTCCCCTGCAATTTTACATGGTTTTATTTATTTATATATTTACACCAGTTTTCTCTTAATGAACTGAATGCAAAACAATAATCTAAAACCTGTATGCTGAAGAATTTGTTTTCTGCAATAGTTACTATAAACACTTGGTTTTAAAGACTTGTACACCACATATGTTGTATGCTGTCTGTACCACACACTAGAATGATTTCTGATCCTTGATAATTGAAGGATTGGGTCGGGATTGTTTTTTTTCAATAAAATCGCTGACCGCGGCATCAAAGGGGGCGTAGCCTAGACGAACTGGGCGGAGTTTAGGTGGACCGGGGCAGAGTTTGGGCGGGACCAATGTGTCCCGATCTGCCCCAGCCAATTGTTGGGAGGTATGGGAAAGAGTAACATAGTCACCTAAAGATATGAACAGCTAGAAGGAATAGGATTTGCATGATTTTGTTAGTCATAGAGTACAATTATAATTAGCTACATAACTATTGTAGAAGGCACTCATTGATGCACAGAAAACTGCATAGCACAAAGTAGGTCACTTTTAGTATGAATAAAATGTCAGCAATAGAAGACATTAGAGAGAGTGACTGCATCCATTCATAAACGTCTGCACTTTCGTAGCATTTATCCCAAGTCTGGAACTTCCACATTTGCCCAGCTGCATTGTGACAATGCTTATACACATAACATAGCACACTGGCATGCCCTGACCACTTCCACTTTACACATTAAACACCAGACATACAGTGAACAGACTGCCAGCGGTTTTATTTTGCTTCACTGACAATTTTAAAAAGAGAACTAAACAAGGTGCTGCCTATTCTTTATGCAAGAAACTGGACTACAAGTATCAAACATATATTTTTCTTTTTCATTTATCTAAACAAACTACTGTCAAATAAGTGCAGTCAGTGATTCCCAATTGAAGAGCGTCAGTTACAATGTACAAAACGTCTTTATCATTACAGTAATTCATAAAAATGCCCAGGAAATAACAGCACTATGGCAACCAGACATGTTCCCTTTGTAACTCACCACAATGGAAAATAGTTTCTGGTTGTTGAAGTTTTTGAATACTTCCAGCAGTGTTTACAGATATTCCTGACTGACTCCTAGACAACTATGTAAGTCTAGTGTATGTAAATCTATGTACATGTAAACATTTCCACATGATATACCATTTAAAATAAAGTGCTAAATCAAGATCTCTGCTTCGTCTGTGCATGGAGTTCCCAGTACAGTGCCAGTAAAGATTCAATGCTGGAAACCTGCTCTATCCAAACTTCCTAGCTTGCAATGGAAGTTACTATAGCAGTAACCTACATTAACATATGCCCTTAATGTACTATACAATCCAAATGTCCAAAATCCAGCAAATGGTTTTCTGTTTTTTTTTTCATTTTTGATAAAGGGACAGCTTGGACAGGGCCAGTGGTGGAGATTATTTGTCCCATTTTGTGCCTCTGCAAAGTTGGGAGGTATGGTGTACTATTAAATTATGGTATCTTCCCCCTCCCTCCGGACATTCATGTTGAATGCATCCTCCCGTCCCACAATCAGAAACATAGATTTTGCATAAATCTGGATCTGGTCCAAAGTTATTACCTAAATAGTACAAGGAATAAGTGGCAAGAGCATGCAGGCCAAATACAGCAGTGAGGTGTCTGCAATGATCTGCCTGCTTACAATACATTGATTATCCTTTTCCAGAATATACAATTATCAATGTATTTCCAATTATTTGACATTTTGATAATACAAAAAGAATTACAAAATGATCTATGTTTAATTTACCAAGTTACTCGTCCCTAAAGCGATCTTTAGTTTTTCTTTAAAAGCATTCACTCTTTCCTTATGAGCAGGCCACTCTAGAATGCATCGGCTCTTAAACATGCCTCTTCTCAGGTTTATGGTGTGATTTAATTTATAATCCGGGATGTCCTCAAGAAACAGGAGTATGATGGAGTCGCGACTTTGCTCAATAGCTTGCCGGACAGCCTGATGTATCTTAAATCTTAAAGTGAAAAAAAAACAATATGATTTTTTTTCTATGCAGAAAACACATGCCACATGTCACAAGACAGACAGCACAGTAAGTATTCACCAACTTTATAAACAGTTAAAATGTCAATAATTTACAATGTCTTGTGAGCTGCATTTTTTAAACGCTTGGCTTGGAGTGTTTGCAAGTCAGGATTCTGTCCAATATCATTTAAAAATATTTTACTATAAAAATCCATGAGAAACAGGTACAAAACATGCTTGAAGATACTTTATTTATATGTTTGGGATTTTCTGTAGAAAAATGGTGTAAAACAGGGGTTCTAAATTATTGGTACTAGTAAGACTGGTGGTAGTCGGATCACTGTCTGGGGTTACTTTGACCACTATTTTAGAGCAGCTTCGCCAACTTGTAAGGAGGTAGTCACTGTACTTGTATTCTAACCAATACCAGATGGCAGAGAGCATATTGATAAAATATGTGTGTCTATATGATATGCAAAGGGGTACTTAACCTGATTGCATTGTGGGTAACTTGTACTTTCCAAAAAATGTTTGAGAACTGCTGGTCTAAATGTTTAAGCTCATATTTCACTGTTATTTATTTCTGCTCTCCCACTATATATATATATATATATATATATATATATATATACATATATACAAACACACAAAATGGAGTCTGCACATTGGTCTGTAAGCTAATACAATGCAGGTGCTTGAAAGGAAAAAGGGTATTTTACACAAAAACAAACAAGAATCCCCAGCACTCATGCTATTA
>JABWIB010000534.1:63890-75561 GCA_016617825.1 Platyplectrum ornatum | reverse complement strand
TATATAAAGTAGCATAGTCTGTCACTGGCTAATAGCATGAGTGCTGGGGATTCTTGTTTGTTTTTGTGTAAAATACCCTTTTTCCTTTCAAGCACCTGCATTGTATTAGCTTACAGACCAATGTGCNGACTCCATTTTGTGTGTTTGTATATATATATATATATATATATATATATATATCCTCCTTCTCACTGATTTTTATCCAGTCCCTTACTTACTTCTTTCCCCTAAACACTCTCCCAGATCAGGAAAATAGATAAAGAAAAAAGTAGATGTGATGGACCTTCATGTGGTCCATTAAAAGATCAAAATCATATAAAAAAAACTTACATTCACCTTTACTTGTGTAGTAGACACTACTAACATAACACATGTGTACATTGTATAGGAGCTGTAGAAATATGGTCACATAACCCACAAGATCCCAATGATATGCAATGCTCTGTACTAAGGGCTCCTGTCTGATGATCTGCCTCTCACAACCACACGTTTTAACTACAAAGAATTTCTCAAGAATACCTTGTGAGAAATCCTTGATTGCCGTTATTTTACAAAAATATCAACTAAATTCAATGACTATGCAAAGTTTTGGACCATTTAGATTTTGGCTATGGCAGAGAAAGTGATCAGGCATGGTCCAGTTCAGGTCAAGTAGGGTGGGGGGCCCAGGCATTTGGACCATGTGGGCTTATGATGGAGGTAGTAGGTCATAGCTTAGAAGATTGGCTTCCTCCAGATCTGATGTTTCATGCCAAGGGGTAAGGAATTTTATCATTGTGTAGCAATGACAGCAATGGTTAGGATGTTTGATCATATATTTATAGGGAGGTCCAGGAATGGCTTTTATATGATTTCTAAACACATTTGGTACAAATGGATCTTTTGGTTACCTCTAATCATATATTTTCCAATGTGTCTGCATCTGGTGGTAGGGTCAGGCCTCCCTCCAAATTCCTTTTATTTGCCCTTTTTTGAACATAGACCTTTTTTTAAAGGGGGATGATTAAAGGTTAGATTTTAAACTTCAATTAACCCTTGTTGAATCTTTGGGTGATCATTTTGTGTATATTTATTCCCCAGATACAGCAAAGAGGCCCATATAAAATTCATGACCACTTTTGTTTCAGGACATAATAATGTTATGTAATTATTAATCTTATTTACACACATTTCTAGGTCATTCATATAAATGTTGTGATATTATTTATTGCTACTTACATTCAAAAAGCTTTAGAAATAGGCTCTATTATAAAATTATGCGCTAACATAAATGGATTAGCCTAATTACTAACTAGAACAATTCACTTAAGTTAGAAAAGAAAATAACAATTTAAATGGATTTGACACCTTGTTTATTATAGTCTAGAGTTTTTAATCATCTGAATGTATCCTGTTGTTTCCATCTGCTGTGTCTCGAAATGGAAGTCACCTGACCAGCACTGACTGTGTTAAACAGATGTCAGCATTATATCTCCTTAGGATTACCAGACTGCTATTCTTACACTATCTATTTTATCTTGTTTAGCAATGCTTGGTACGCATGGAACCTGGGGAAACTAATATTAGTCATGTCACATGAATAATGCAAAAACGACTGAAGATAGCCTAGCACTTATTTTTAAAATGTAGTACAATTTCTATCCATGGCAAGAGAAGCGCTAATTGAAATAAATTACGTCCGTACAGCTAAAAGAAATAGATAAAAATTGTGCCATATTATGGGTATTGAACAGGACCTCCTCCAGTGCCACATCATAAACAGCAAACGGCATAGTGTCCACCCACGCACCAAGCTTACCATAATGAAACAGTGAGACAGACACGGGTACACAGTATTTATTGATTATATTGGGCCAGATTAGAATTGGAAGATCAACTTATGACCAGTGATGTTTCTAGACCGTATGGCTCCCAGTGAGAACAGTAAAATACCTCTGGACATCGCTGCCAGGGAGGACCAGGGGAAGTATCACCTTGTAGAGACAACACTTACTACAGCTGATCTGCACAATGAGCAGGTCCATCAGACAAGAACATTTAAGTTGCTGCTCAGTAAGTAGGATAGTTTAATACACTCCAGTAGAGGTGCTTATTTTCTTTCCATAAATTCTCAGAATCTTCGGTTGCTTGAAATTCAGCCGGTAATAATTTTTAGATAAAAGGGGAAAACATTGGATAGAATTATTATGCTTATACATATTTTGATTTATTGTGTAGATTTTATATAAACCCAAATATTATACTGTAGCATACAATATGTGAACAGTCAGGAAGTGATCTAAGGCATACACTGGACATGGCCGCCAGGAAGGACCAGGGCAGTATCATTCTGTAGCAGCAGCTTACTACTGCAAATCTGAAGAGACTACAGAGTGATCCTTCTGTGACACCCCATAATCTACATGTAAACAGGTTGTAAGAGGTCAGGGCAAGAGTCATATTTGTCTGGTGGTAACCAGTTGCAGCACCTGTAGAGAGAACATCGGGTGATGTCCAGACTATGGACGTGGAAGCGATTGCATTGGCTGATTGAACTTAGGTGAAAGAATAAAAAGGATAAATGTGGAACGGGAAGAGGGCAATAAGAGTGGAGAGCAGTAACTGAGTGACCATGAAAGAAGCTCAGTGTCAGCGGTGAGATTGGGCCAGATGCTAAGTCTGAAAAGAAAGCAGTTAATCAATAAAAAAAACAACTCTTAATTTAACTATAAAGGGAGGGAGGATGAATCCTGATGGCAACTGGTCCCAAATCCCACCCCCAGCTAACTTATATACCACCTAAACCTTATATGTAACTCCCTAACCTTTATGCAAAAACCCACCCCTTTACCATCAAACAATTTATTTAACCCCTGCTTGCCTGATGCATGTCCAATCTGAAGCGGGTTTTGAGGGAGCACTTATAGGCTTGGAGGGTGTTAGACAACCTAACACGTTGAGATAGGGCATTCCAATGTAGGGGTGCAGCTCAAGAGAAGTCTGTGGCAGTGAGGGGTAGTTATCATATGGGATGTGGTTGCCAGTAGAGCGAAGGGGATGGGAGGGAGTGTGTAAGGACATAAGTGAGGAGAGGCTGAATGGCTCGTATCTTGCTGTATAATGCTGTTGTTTGTTATAAACATATAATAATAACATGTTCATTTACTGTACTGTATCGTAAAGTTCACTAATTGTTTGGTTGGCTGGGTTAAGAACATGTTCTGCATTTGTGATTTGTGATCATAAAACAGTCTTAGATAATAATACATTACTAAGGTCTACCACTATATGCTAATAATAACACTAATATTAATGTGAATAGTGATAATCATTCCAATTACTGTATAGAGATATAAATACATGTGGCATATGTATTTTGTAGTGATGTTGTGTCACACTAATTAATAAGGGTCTTGTGTAATATTCTGCTAAGGAATGTGGTATTAAAGGAATGTTCCTTCCTGCAGACAGCTATTTCTCTTACATTTACACTTAGCTTTGTGGTTTTCCTGCTAGTAATACTCCAGCCACAGTAAAACAAAAGCTATTGTGTTATCAAAGTGGGGGGAAAACGCCATTAGCCAGGCTATAAATGGTCTTCACATCACAACTGCATGAGAATCTATGTGCTGTGGCACATCATGGCAGTAACACATTGTTCAGATATGAGTGGTAATGTCTGCCCGGTTATTGCTATTTTGTGACACATACATTTGTGTTCTGGGAATTAAAGTCTGTTTACTTCCTTTGAGACATAACTATGAACCTGTTTCCATTGTACAAATACTGACTTGAATTTTTTTGTGATTTTCATTAAATGGAGCTTTTTGTCAAGAGTTCTTTGATTTTAAGTTAATCTTATTAATCACCTACACATTACATGCAGTCTAATTAATAAAACTATGTAATGACTTTACTTTTTAATTGCAGCAATGTATTCCCATCTGAAATGCTTCAAGTGATCAGTGGAGTGATCCAGAGCTATACATACATGGAAAACAGGCAGATACACAGGATTTTTTTTTTAAATCTTAAACAAGCTTAACAAGGGTACAGGTGGGGGCACAGTTGCCCATTCGCCTCCTTGCGCTTCCGACATCGGGTACACATATTTAAATGAGAGAAGTGGCGTTTTACTCATATATTTGTTCTCTAGCTCACTGCGGTCTGGATTAGCTTGGAGCAAATTTTTTTTATGTACTGTTACTGTATATTATGCTCGAGTTGTTGTATTTGTTGGGTAGATATATTTGTAGTTTTGTTTCTGTTTTTTTAACTATAGTACATTATTATTAAAAGCTGAGGTTGAAGTTGAATATTTAAATTTATCCTTATATTATATTTATCCTTATATTTATTTTTATATTTGACAACAAAATCTTTCAGTAACAGATAAACAGGATCATGGGCTCTATTTATAAAAAAGAAAAAAGAATTTGTAGGTGAACTATGTGTGCCAGGCTTTTATCTTGGCAGTCATGCTCCTGGTTAATATGAACCTGGCACCACTCCCAGCGAAGACACATGAAACAAAAGTAAATTTTTGTTCAATTTATTTCTTATTTTTTTAGTATTTTTTTTTCACTTTCTATGACCTCCAGGGGAGCGATACCGTTTTCGTGGATGGCCACCTTTAGACTTAAACAACGAAAAAAAAACAGTTTCGACAACTGTTTATTCCAGACAGTGGCTTCAAATGTAAGAAAAGACCTATTTAGCTACATACTTCTACTCAATGGGTCAGAAACTGGAAACCGGATCTACTGGGAACTAATCCAGAGTTTTAGCGCACACAGGATGGAAGCAGACTGACGCAAGTGATTCCAAGCGCAGTGCAGTGCCTGTACCTTATTATGTTCAACAAATAATTTTATCACTCCATAGAAAAAGACTTGTGCCAATAACTTACACCAACCCCTGAAATGTTATAAGGGTATGGCATATGTGCAGGCAGCACACAGCTGCTACTATGTAAATAAGAAAAACTCCCCCTTTCTCATTTAAATATTGTGGAGCTCCCTGTTTCATTAGGGCAGAGCAGTCGGGTACTCAAGCAGGCAGAGGGGCAGCAGTGCACCCCTTTTTCACTAATTTCAGATTTTTATGTATTGCGAAAAAAAAATCTTTTACACCAGGTTTGTTTGGATGGGAAGGGACAGGGCATCTGTGTTCACGGTCACTGGATTGAAGTGCAGGACAAAGGGGCAGAGGCACAAATATTGTCTATATAGCAGTATAGCAGCTGTGTCTACGGACTGACCTGACCTGTAATGTTCACAGAGAATTGTGACTGACAGGACATTAAAACATTTTGGGATAAGTCCGAACAATAATCTTAGATCACTAAGATAGAGTAGAAGTGAAAAACAGGTGAATTCCAGCACCTGGACAAACCATGTTTTGTCTTTGTATTTAGTTTTCTTTGAAATAAGTACAATAACCTCTCTGTATCACTGTGTGTGGTCCTAAAGCCCTTCTCACATCACTTTGAAATCCTGTACCAAACTTAGCTCTGTGTTGCAGTTCTCGCATGGTAGGATGAATTTCAAGACAAGAATGTAAAATGTGTACAAGGTTAGAAGATTGTAACATGCAGTGTGTTGGAAATATGCATGGAATCCACTTTTAAGTTGGTTCACTGGTTGCAATGGTTGTTAGATGATTGAAAACGAGCATACAAAACTTTTTTTGCACTGTGCAAACTTATTTTATGTGTATATGTATTTTATTTCTCTGTACTAAGCATATTGTACCATATTTGTCAAACATTGAAAAATCTTTAACGTATATGTGTGTTGTATTGCAGAAAGATTTTTGAGCTTTTGTCCCAGGCATAGGCTGTATAGGTGACTTGCCTAGGGCGACATCTGTGCAGGGGAGTCTGGACTGTCCATTAAAAAATTTGGACAGCCCGCCTTTTAGTAAACAGTCGGCAACAGTGATGACAGCTATGACCTCTTTCCCTACTGCAGCATCTGATCTGACTCAAAATGATGTAATCAAACACTGCCAGCTGGAGAGACTCCGATTCTCATTCCAATTAAATGATTATTAAAATTACGAAATCTTGTTCTAGTCATTGTGGTGCCGATTTTTGCTTAACACAAATTATAATCATGCCTAAACTTGTTGTTGACTATTTCACCATTCCGAATTCCCGATCGATTATCGTTTAAGGTGTACAATATTGTGTAGTGTGTGGGCATTTTAGATATCTCTAGATTTTTGGGGATTTCTTTAATATTATAGCTAACGATTTTTTGGAACGATAATTGCTTAGTGTATGGTACCGATATTGACGCATTCATCAAGGGAAAAATCTTTCACATTATCATTCAAAATCACGATGAAACGTGAATCTTTCTAGTGGATGGACAACTTACAGATACAGAGCTCTGATTGGTTGAGCTTGTTGTCCTTCAAGTTTGGGCGTAAGAGCTACGTCAGACGTCCTCTGCTTCACAGCCTTGAGGAGCAGTCAGAAGATAAAAGAGGAACTCATACAATGAAGACAGAAAATAAGTCAGTAATTAAAAAATGTGCACAAACACTTCACTTAGTAAACTGTTTACTGTAGAAGGGTGGAATGACGGGCTATAAAATCTTTAACTATAAAAACGGAGTAGGGCTTAAAGGAGCCATCTTTGAAAACGCCTTAGAGTGGTCCTTCTCCATTGTAACACAATGAGCGGCAAGTGAGACCTGGAGATATCCAACCCTGTCTCATAAACATCCATTACCCACTACGCCCAAGGTGAAACTTCATAGCATATTGATAACATCACTAGCATCAGCGGTCCCGGACAGAAAGTTTGGCAGGATCCCCATATGTATTTTTTCTCCTGCTTATGAACTAAGAATAACATCAACAATATTGGCTGTACAGGAACTGTAAACTAAGATACACATATAAAATATCAATAGGAAACGGAATAAGAAATAGAATTACCTTCTAGGGACCCCACTAACTTGGAGCATACGATTTAAATGTTTCATTTTTTGACTATAGTTTTAATTGTTTAATAATTGGTTTATGAATTGTATACTATGCTGATTTATATATGAGTCAGACATAAGCATTGCTTAATAATTCTGAGAATAAATTTGTCTTTTTAATAAATCTGATTCTGGTTTATTTGCGTGCATTTTTTTGAAAAAGTTTTTATCATCTGGCATATAATATGTGAAATATTATATATATCAAAACAAAGTGTTAACTTTATATATGATAATTCTGCATATTTTACCACACATAATTGTAATGTATTTCAATAAAAAGTATTCATTTGAGTGCTCTTTATACCTGTAGATCATTTTGTCTGTATGTACAAATTCTTTAAGGGTACTATAAAAAGCACAAAACTTTAGCAGTAATCAGTGTATATGTACAGTATGGCCCCTGTCTTCTATTAAATACAGTTGTTGTGAATTATGTGTAGTAAGTGTATAGTGTGTATATATATATATATATATATATATATATATATATATATATATAAAGTCTTGCCTAGGGCATCAAATTGGCTAGGGCCAGGCCTGAAACAGGTATTGTTTAATGGCATAAGAAAAACCGGGGATGGCAATGGGACTGAGGGTAGGTTGTTAATAGGTGAAAAGGATGTATATTTACTAAGCGGTGAGTTTGCTGTGAGATTGGAAAGTGGGGAAGTTGCCAATAGCAACCAATCAGATTCAAGCTCTCACTTTCATTTTACACACTGGAGAATATGAAATCAAATCTGTTTGGTTGCTATGGGCAACATCCCCACTTTCCAATCTCACTGCATTCTCACTGCTTAGTAAATATACCCGGAGGAGTTGGAGTGACCAATTGGGGAAAAGAACACAGAAACATAAAAGCACGACTAAGGGACTTTGTAAATAATCTCTTTCACTATTTATTGTGAATAGATGTAAATAGGAGAACCACTAACCTCATTATCTTTATAGAAATAGGACAGAATTAATGAATTTTATCATCATAACACAATGTCTTCTTCACCTGAATGAGCATCAGGGAGATTATCCAGCACTTCAGGGAGTCAGGGAGATCACCCACTTTTCAGGGAGTCTCCCTGATATTCCGGGAGAGTTGGCAACCATGTTATAGAGGTAGAATGTGTGGATCTAATCCATGAATCAGATTCACAATAGCATTAAGTTAGTATACCAGGATTGTTATGATTGTATGCTTTCCTCTGAAACTTCCAAATTATTAAATCAATTCACAGACACATGGTTTAAAATCTTGGAGCACTGGGGATAATATTTGCTCCTTAGTGACCCTCAGGGCTCCTTGCTTGCTTTAGCAAATTAGTAAAATGTAAATACTAGATAGTAATGCAGCTTGAATGATTTTTATCCTGGAAGTTCCTTATCTATTAAATGCTATTGTAACTTAGCAGTAAAACAGAAAGCAGACTGTGTAGACAGGTGTGTGTCCGTTTTAAGGAAAGGAATGGTCCCACATCAGTAACAATGTGAAAGCCTTGGGCATTGTCTATGCCTTTCAGCGCCATTGTAACCCGCTGGCTTCCAGTTACATGCAGAGGAACTTGCCGTATATGACAAAGAGCCACGTAACCTATGAGATTACACAGAGCTGGGGACAGAAGGTGTTCTGTGTGGAGTAAAATAATCTGTTCAGGGTGGCAGGAGAATTTGGCACATCAACTTCAAATGAATAAAAAAAAATGGTGGGAATTGGCTTAAGCTCAGATTTTATCTCTACAGTCCAAGATTTTGGGAACTTTTTTTTAGCAAGGAACTTTAAGTATAAAAGTCCTATTCTGTCTGGAACTGAAAGATAATCTTCCAGATTGGCTTAAAGGAATCTTATAATTGAAATGGATTCACATAAAAGGATATGGTCCTCAGTGACAGTATAGAACTCACCTATAGTGCAGTGATGGAGACTTTTTTTTCAGGGGTAAAGGGTTAAATGATTTGCATTTATTTATAAAGTGATTGGCAAATATCTGGGATTTTTTCTATGCGCGTATAATCTGATTCATGTTAATACATTTAGGAGCCAGATCCAGGCATATGAGTATTAATCAGATTTCAGCTGTTTTTTGTACAAAGTTTGACAAAGCAGCCGGAGACAACCAGCATCTGCCCTTCATAGGGCATCCGTGTCGGGACTCAGCACCAGTTCTGTTAAGATACAAATGTTGCTTTTAGAGTAAGGTTATCAAACATACTGCATTGCATTTTATATACACTTATAGCATATCTCTATTTGCTGAATTACATATTTATTGGCACATTCACAGCTTTAACCAAGGCAATATAGTACAACTTTGAACAGTGAGTGTGACACTTAATAGTCCATGTATTTTAAAAAAAAAATTCTTTACTTTTATGGACTGGTACTGTCCTGCTGGGACAGTTGGGGGGTATGCTGTTCAGTACATTTAGGCCAAGGTCTCACCAGAAATAGGGGAATTTCAAAGTGTTACACTAATGAGAGAGGGAAAAACAAAGCCTTACATTAAAGCACCACACAATTGTCACTGATGCTTTTACAGATGAGCACTTTGAAATGTTAATGCCTGTGCAATGTACCCAGCGTCATACAGTCATCCTATGGAAGTAACACAGCAACACATCATTAAAAGAAACACAACAATTTCAGACTCTGGGGGATGCAATCCTGTTGTATGTTCAAACAATTCATGCAAAGCATCCATTTAGCATTTAAATGTTGACATAGCAATTTTGTGATATTTACTAAAATGGTTCACAGCATAAGTCACTATTATACAAGGATAATGGCACGCCACATATTCACGACACTTGTCTATGACTATTAGGAGACATAAAGAATGATAACAAGTTATCTTGTTATACAAATAGTTTGTACAGTATTATGTATACATCCGGATTAAGGTTTGGGGGGGGGGGGGTTATTAAGGTTTATGAACCCTTTCCTCCTATTACACCCTGTGTATATGATCCCATTGCTTCTATTTACCTCTGTATGCCACCCGTCCTTATATTTCTCTCTTTATGAATGCCTCTAGTTCCCTTGTATGTCTACACTCCTTACATTTTAACCAGTTGCCTGAAATATATTAGGATGAATAAGGCAGCTCTCCTACTTCATCCATAATTTGCAATCACCCAGGCTCCTATAAAATAAACAGGATAAAATATAGAAACTCACGCAGAAGATCGTGGCTTGGGACTAGCAGAATATTACAGATCACTTACATCCTTCCTTCCTTACAAAGATCCCATTAATGGGACAAATTCTATAATCACAGATCACAGACTTATATAACTCTCATATGCCCCTCTCTGCCCCCACTTTTGGAACGTGATATTTGAGGCTGGTGCAACTGAGTTATCACTTGACCCAGTCACCTGGCTGGCATGACCAACAGATATTCTTACAGACATTTATGATTGAAAGACGTATACGTTTCAGACCAAGGTATACACTTAGGTATACAGGTATACACGCAGACAAACACACTGTCTAGTTATACCAGATTCATTGAAGGGGACCTAATATTTTAAATACATCTTTATATAAGTGCTCGATCTACAGTATATCACAACAGAGTTCAAGAAGGATATCCACCAGAAGCAAACCAATTAATTAAGTAATCTGGTTATGAGCGTTGTTTAATACCCTACTCCCCAGAATAACGACATGATAGCCATTCATTCCATATTAGATAATATTTAGAATGACACTCCTGGCTAAAATGAACCTATGTCTTTCTTGAGTGATATAGGAGTTAGTTAAGCTGAGCCTCTCCGGCACTGTAGACTAGCCAATCAGACTACACATACCTTTGAACATATACACAAGCAGTTGGAATACAGCTGAATGTTTCTAGCATTTCCCTCCCTTACGTCCATCCCAACCAGGCATATTTCAGGGGTTGATAAGGGACAATTGATCCCGGTATTATGCATACACATTTCAGAATTTATCTATAGTAGGACATTCCCACAATAAATGCCATGAGGTCCCATTGGATTCCTGACACTTTGAAGAGCATCCCGGTTTGAATTTAGTGAGCCATGAAGGTGTAAACTAGGCTTTATATATAATATATAACTGGATTTGGTGAAATCATTTGCAGTGGTTTCATGTAAGCTAGCTAGCAATTGCGGATATATTACTTTTATTTATCTGTTTTTGCAGTGACCTTGAGTTAAGCAGATGTTACAATAAAATCCCTGCTCTCCAATCCAAAATAAGTTTTATCTCAATAAAAGCATTTACCTACGTAGAAAGTGTTTTTCTGGAAGGTTTTTATTGCTTTGATCTATTTGTCCCCATATCTACAGATTGTGTGGAGGCTCAGAGTGATGTACATTCCTAACACAGAACTGCCACCACACTTAGAGCTGTCACTGCAAGCTTCTGGCAATACAGAACATGATATGCCCTGTGTGCTTGGCACTGCATAATGTATGATATCATCTTTCCAAACCTAACACACCAACCGAGATTCTCTACACTGTTCCCATGATAATAACATGCATTAACTATTATTTTTTTGGATTAAACAGCAAACGGCATAGCACTCTCTCTGGCACCCAGGCAGCCAAACATACACACCTAACCACTTATCTAGTAAATAACCACACGGACAAGAATGGCTGGATTTAAAAAAGGGAACATGGTTTATTTAACCGGGGACTCAATTAATCTAAAGGGCCGAATTGAAAT
>JABWIB010000534.1:30948-51293 GCA_016617825.1 Platyplectrum ornatum | reverse complement strand
TTAAAATTTAATCAATAATAAACGATCAATTGTTAGGGATGATAACTCATATCTGATTATACATGAGGAATAATAAGTTGTAAGAATTGTTGTTTCCGAGTATATGAGGATTGGAGTGCGAGTCACACTAGTGTTAAAATACCATTATAATGTTGTGGTGTCCTTCAGAGAGACAGATCAGAGAGACTTAATACAAAAGAATAATATGAGCAAAAAGGGAGGGGGTGGTATCTGATATAGGTGGATTTCCCATCAGCGTTTGGGTCTCATACCAGGACGTAGTCTTAAACAGTCATGTATTTGAGATTGTATGGAGATAGAGAGTATAGCAATATATCTGTCCCAGTGAGCGAAAACGGCTTTAACAGAAGATTTAGATCGGAACACAGTGATATGTGGGGAGCGGGTCTCTATCCAAAATTGTAGGACACATTTGCGGGCAATCACTGATATAATGATGGCCATCTGACGAGAACGTTTATAGAGTTTACAGTATGGGGGTATGTATCCCAAGATCGCTCATTCTGATGTAAAGGGTAAAGTGTCTAGGAGGTGTGTGATGAAGAAGAAGTGAACCTGTTTCCAGAATCGACGTATGAAGAGGCACTCCCAGAGGCTGTGTATTAAAGTGGCATGAGGTAAACCACTTATTTTTTACCACGGGGCATATGTTCATGCCAGTGGGCGTTATGAATGTGTATCTGTTTAATCATCTTTTTCAATGAAGTGATTATACTAATAGTCATTCATGTTGGTGGACGCTGCTGCAGCTATTATATACTGTAGTATAATCACATTCATTTATAGAAGTGCCCGCCATCAATGAGTATCGTAGTGTAACTTCATTGACAGAAATGATTACAGATAGCACCAGCAGCGTTTGCTGACATACATTGCTGGTGTTTTATAGCACAGTTACTGTTTCCCTGCACACGTTATTATTTTTTTTATAAACAATTTTTATTGGAGCAAAACAAAATACAGTACAGTAAACAGATGTTCAGTACATAGGAAGTAGGGATAACAAAGACATGCCATAGATACAATAAAATGACAGGAACCATGCAATGAAATAAGAGGGTACATTCAGTCATCTAAGTGCCATGGAGGAGAACCAAAGAGAGAGTGAGTGTCATACCAAAGCACACATGGATTTGTGTCCGGATCGAGGGAGAAAGGGTATTAATGTATCCAGACCATGTACCAAATAGTTGTTTTACTGATTTTTCCTTGGACAATGAATCTTCCAGCCATTCCATTCGGAAGAGGTGGTACAGTTTGGTGTTGAATAAGGCAACCGGGGTGGCATTGGGGATATCCAGTGCTGTAAAATGCATTCTTTGGCAACAGCCGAGGCAATTAGTAGCATTTGTCTAGTTTGGAACGGTATGCGGGTAGGAGGGTCAATAAGGCCCAGTATGGCCCACTGGGCGTTAAATGGCACAAAAGCAATAGGGAATGTCAAAAGGTAGGACCGCATTTGAGACCAGAAGAGGCGTATAAATGAGCAATCCCATAAACAGTGTAAAAGGGAGGCTCTATCGTCCCCACATTTCGGGCAGGAATGTGTGGCTGAGAGACCTATTTCAAAGCCCCTAACTGGAGTCACATAACCTCTGTGATATAAGCGGAGTAACATCTCCCTGTAAGTGCTAGCCTGTAGAGGTAGACAGTGTTTTAAAGAGTGTATCCACAGAGATATCTGGAAATTCCTGGAGCCAACGGGATAAGCCACCACTAACTTTGGTGTAATCTAACGTGTCTGTAGTGCCGGGAAATGACCCCCCTCCCACATTGATAATAGAGAGTCTAAGTCGTTCTGCCAGTCCAGCTCTGTAAATGATTCTGTTACCGAGTGGGCGTAGTGCAGTGCTTGGTGCAGTGCAAATGTGTGAGTGAGGGAGAGATGGAACTGGTCCCTGATGTGTGCAGCTGAAAGAAGCGATCTGGTTGGTATAGACACTTAGGGTTAGATGCAGGTAAGTCGGGCCCTTTCCCAGTCCCTGAAGGGGTATGTGGCCTCACCCTGTTGGAAGGCTGGGTTACGTACGAAGGGTAGGAATAAGGTCAGGTGGTGTTGCAGACCCTTGCCCTTCCTGACTGCTTTCCAGGTGGCCCATGCTGACATTAGGAGAGGATTGTGGCAGAGAGTGTGGCAAATCTTTCCGAAAACTATGTAAGAAGGAGACCAGCAACACATCTGCAAGAAATCGCTGTTCCAGGGGCGTATTAGAGTAGGTGTCCCTACCATGTAACCAGTCCCGAATGATATGTAGATGACTAGCGTACCCATATAATTTCAAATTGGGGAAGCAATTTCTCATCTCTCAAGGGGGGGAGAATAGGGAGCATTTGCAGCGGGTATAATAGCTTAGGGAACAGTATCATTTTGATGAGGTTTGCCCTCCCAAGAAAAGAAAGAGGTAAATTTGCCTTGGGAAGGCAAAGACCCAAATATGTCAGGGAGGCAGGGGCCCAGCTAATCTGAAATAAGGCATGCCAGGGCGGACGAGTTCCGGGACCTAACCAGAGGGCAGTAGATTTGGATTGGTTAATAGTAAAGCCGGAGATAGCTCCGAATTCATTAATGAGACCTAAAATGGCAGGGAGTGATGTGAGCGGGTTAGAGATGTACAGCAAGAGATCTTTAGCAAAGGCAGTGATTTTCATAGTTTGGGAACCAATCTGAATCCCCTGAAAGGCCTGGGAGTTTTGCAATAATCTGAGGAGAGGATCAAGCGCTAGATTAAACAGTAGGGGAGACAAGGGACAGCCTTGCCGCGTTCCTCTGGACATACCCACCGGCAAGCTGCGAGCCCCATTCACAAGGAGTTGGGTTGACGGAGAAGTGTAAATATAGTCTATAAAGCGGGAGAATTTATCACCGAAATTGCGGAGCACAAAGATGGAGCACATATGCGACCACAAGATTTGGTCAAATGCTTTTTCAGCGTCAAGGCTGAGCAGCATATTTTGGTTGTAGGAGCGTAAGTGAGCCCCGGAGACCACAAGTGCCGCCACAGCTGTCCGCACCGCCTTGACGGAGTACCAACCATGGACAAATTGTTGCATAAGCTAGAAATGGCCCTGCTCACCTCCTCCTCCGTTATGACTGTGTTCAAGGCCTCTGATTGGTCAGGAGTCAATTTGGGCAAATTCCCAGGAGCATTCGGACCCGGAGTTGAGGATGGTCAGGAAGTGCACTATACAGGGTAGTGTAGTAGTCAGTGAAGGCCCGTTGTATGTTGGGAGCTGAGGTGCGGGGATTAGTGTCAGGAGGGTATGTGATTGCAGTAATAGCAGGAGATTTCCTATAAGCCCTAGCCATGTTGCCCAAAAGCTTCCCCGCCTTGTTTCCCCAGCAGAAACATTTTCTATGCACGATCTCTTGATTGGCACACGTTATTTTGATCAAGTCAGGCAAAAAACATTCGAAATGCCTGTGAAATTGTGAATGACAAAATGCGACTTCGCGAACACATGAATCGCCTCCTTAATGATCTAAATGTTCACGTGCGATTTCCTTTTTTATTGTCTTTATTCATTTTTCATTTGTCCTTTTCAAGAGAAAACCTTTAAGTTTCTAGTCTTAATCACAAACAAATGCTTGAAATGGTTGTTTATTCTTACAGATATCACCATATAGTGAAAGTAAACATGAAATTGGTAAATGATTGAACACCATTTAATATGGAGATGGCGGCTAAAACCAACAAAGATTAAAACATTATAGTCCCAATAAAAAAAAATTACATATTCAACATGGAGCCTCATATGGTGAAAACCTGTGCCCAGGGATGACATTACCAGTGGGAAGTCAGCACCGTCAAGGGTCAAAGTTGGAGGACTGGAATTTACTGATTGATAATGGTTAATACACACTGGGATGTAAGAATTTGAATCAGTTGTTGTGATATAATACAAGGTGCAAATATATATATATCCTTTCCTTCAATAATATATTGCACAAGGACCATATATATATATATATATATATTCCTTGAGATTCATCAATATACCTGTGCCAGAGACTCGGGTCTCCTCCAGCTGTGGACACACTCTGCATAGAAAATATCATCAATATACCTGTGCCAGAGACTCGGGTCTCCTCCAGCTGTGGACACACTCTGCTCCTCCTACCAGGAACATATGAAGATGATTACTGGTATGCTTCTCTAGTTGTAACAGTAACCGCCATTGGTTTATCAGTAAATTTGTACCCTTGATAAATCTCTGCAAGTAATGATGTTTAAACATTTTCCTTACAAGTTGGATTTTGTTCCTAAAAAGTTGGTGCTTATGAATTCTAAGAATCTTATTAAAAAAAAGAAGAGACCCAAATGTGTAATAGACTTATAGACTTTAACTGTTGTTGCCTTTTAAACATGAATTGCAATGAAATCCCAATGGTGTTTTCTCTATCAACTGATTATATTATTTAGTTATACAATGCCTTGGGGTATAAGTTCACATTGATTTTGATAAAGTTAGCAATATTATGTTATGGGTACTTTAATAATGCTGCATTGCTATATTGCTTTAAGAAATACATGTGGCAATTTTAAATAATAATAATAGGTGACTTATGTATGCTATTTGTGTCACCTATCAAGAAATCCTGCATCAGGTCAAAGCAGCCTGATTTTACATCACTTGTGGCATCCAATTTTAGAGATGGAACAAGGACACTACAAGATATGCAAGATAGCTGGGCATGATGGCTGCTGCACACTTTTAAATGGAGGGCTGTCTTACTACAGACATCCTGGTTACACATAATGCAATATGATTAGGGACTCACCTACTGGAGGTGTCTTGACGCTTGGCAGGTGAGCTTAACCCAATATAGCTATATTGTGAACTAAACCTCCTCTATATGTATGTGCTGACATATAGTGATATATGTTGTTTGGATTGGAGCGCCGGACTTTTTCTGTTCCTTGTATCAGGTCAAAGCAGCCTGATATTACATTCCTTGTGGCATTCAATTTTATAGATGAATCAGGGACACTGCTAGATATGCAAGATAGCTGGGTATAACATTGCTAATCGTACTGTAAAATCATGGCTAAGAGGATTATACTGCAGCAGTCATTGCAAGCAAAATACTTTAAGGACTGCATGTATGAATGCAGGTGGAGTGCACTCTTCTCCTACGCAGGGCCAGCAAGAGAAATTTTGGGCCCCTGTCCAGCAACTTACATATTTAATCATCACAATTTTTTCTTCTGGTATTGTCGTCCATGTTTTCACACAATTGAATGCGTACCTAGCATGTTTATAGCAGTAGACCTACAGAAACAAAAGTACATATGTGTGTGTGTGTGTGTGTGTGTGTGTATACGTCTCATGAGGAGGAATGTGTTCAAGCAGGATCCATTGTGAATCGTAATGATTAAGCAGAGTCCAGTGACAGGCTACTCTTTATCCTTACCCATAAGAGAAACTCTCACTACAGATTGCTTTCAGTAAAGAATAAAAAAAAAAAACATCAATCTCAATCAATTACGGGCTCCAGGCAGCTCCAGGCCCAGGTAAAGAGTACCCTTTTCCTTTCCCCTCTCAACGACCCTGCTCCTATGTGCAGATGATATGAAAGCAAAACAGAATATAAACAGAATTCTTTTTATTTTATTCTTTTGTGTCTTTCTGTGTTTTTTGCCATTGAAGGCTATCAGTGGTTAAGAGTTTAAGTATTTTTGTTTTCCTGAGATTGCATTTTGGTTTAGTTAGATATTCATATATTTTGAGGTTGGTTGAAGCGCATAAAACATAGCTGCAATCACAGCTGTGGAGTGTTTTCTGCTTAGTGGATCCTTTCATATTATTACAGTATCAGCAAGCTACTTTGACCAAGGTTAGCTTCAACATCATAGGATGACATGATATCTTTTAATAGCCTAACCAGAATAATGATTCATTCCTGCCAGACTGATAGCTATAGTGTAATGTTTTACAAAGCAAATGCTTATTGATATAGGAGGTAAAATTAACTTCAGCATAAGAGCTGGAGAGCACATTCCTTTTCTTATCTTAGGGTGCCAAATAAATATAATAGGATGGAAAATACGCTTGGAATGACCTCGACTCCCGGAATCTTTACCAGGATATTTATAACTCAGTATGCTTTCCTGTGACTATTACGTTTCATTGCATAACATGATGTACTCAAATTTTAACAATTATTTTATCTGAGTTTATCTAAGTTTCTGTCCAATTGCAAATAAATTAAAACAATAAAACACCTGTAAATGTCTAACAACTTGAGCGCCAAAGGCATATTTTTACACTGTGATAGTTGAATATATTAAGAAATCTTAAGTAAGAATTATCTCTGTTTTTGACCCTTTTTATACCACATTAGTTACTATTAAATCGTTGGACAAACCAAGAATTAGGGATAAATTATTCAAACATATATGTAATATAGAGCCCGAATCCAAATTACTGTAGATCAAAGCCCTGTATTTTGTAGCTGTCATTCAGCATCAATAATTGCATTGCATAGACATATATCTGATGTGCCTGGTTAATGAAACTTGCAATGATTTTGCCTGGAACTTAAAAATGAACACGTCCTGAATTTTTTTAAATACCATGCGAATCATTAAGGACCAGATCAAGTACGTAAGTCTGGATCCAGTCCTAAGATTCAAACACAACTGCAGCTCTAGATCAGTAAGTACAGCAAATGGGTATGGACAAATAACAAGCACAATGCAGATACATGTCTAGAAATGTTCCCTATCCAGCAGTTCAAACACAAGTGCAGGGTACTTTAAAATTATGTATAGTAATGGTGGATATGCTTTTTATGAGTACTTTTGACCAGCAGCAGGGCCATAACTAGATATTTTAGCGCCCTGTGCGAAAGAGGAGACTGACACCCCCAGGCGTGGTCATCTTACCATTGGGGCGTGGCTATAAAATGTCATTTATTTGCATGTACATGCGAGTGTCTTTAATACACCACAGTCTGCTCCCCCTGCAGAGACACCACAGTCTGCTCCCACTGCTGTATAATAATTAGACACATATAGCGATGGTTACTGTGATAGTGTATCCAGGGCTCCTATGTATATGTACAGCAGTTACTGAGTGACCAGTGTTGGGTCAGTCTGTAGTATAGAGGTTAGTGTATAGTGAAATATAAGAGCCGTACTTCAGAGCCTCTATTGGCAGTGTGTAGTATAGTGGTTAGGTTGTCCGATTCATACATCTGTTCTCCTGGGTTTGAATCTCCTTTTCACCACCAGTAATGTAATGGAGACCAATACAATCCAGCATGAATATAGTTAAAAGCCTTGCAGTGCAGAGAGGTTTTAATTGGCAACACTGATCACTGAAAGTGAAACTTGATTGAAATTGCAGTATTCCCAGAGAGTGACAGCACTGCCCGACGTGAGATGTGACCCTGCTCTCTGCGCCTGGAGCCCTGTGCAGTGGCACCGGTCCCACACCCCTAGCTGGGAAATATTTAGCCATAATCTGTCCTACTTCTGTGTTTGAACTTATTTGCGTCCTTTCTATACAAATTGAAATGAAATTGATATGAAATAGAAAAAGCAGATGACAGCGTTACCAGTCCACCTCCAAACAGTAACTCGTCATCTTACTATGGGTGGAAGGGACTTGACATCATCAAGCCCTGCCCATTAATTGTAAGGATCAAGTTTGATGCAATGCTTTATATTACAAATCTTAGCCCTGGTCCTGGGAAATTTGTGACTCTCCGGGGATACCGGGAGAAGATCCAGAAATACAGAAGTCTCTCGGAAATTCTGGGAGGATCGGTAACCCTGGTTGCTTGTCATTATTTGCATATTCTACTGAATAATTCTATAAAGTATAAATATGAATGGCAATTGACAAGACATAATATAATGGCACACCGCAGACTCTCTCTAAACTAACCCAGAATATAATAATACTTTCAAATCAAAAATTACTGATGATGTCTATGATGTCTAGAATACTACTCATATCAAACATAGAAAAGTATAGAAAACGTACTTGATGGAACCCTTATTGCCCTTCAATTTCAAATAAAATATCTCTAACATTAAATGAAAAACATGAAATGTACTCACTATTTAATATTCAAAAGAATAACAATGATATGAGATACAAGTTGGTATTCTGTTCCTATGCAGATCAGTTATCCTTTTACAGAAGTATGTGTCTGTTTGTCCTCATTAATGATTTGTATATCACCAGAGAGACTCATAAATCCCACTTTTGAGTAGTTAATGAAAAGTTCTTTCTGTTCCAGGCTGGCTTGATTTCCTGCTGGGCATGTATTACATAAAGCTCATGACACGTGTATACAGTACACAATGCATTTTTTCTCATATTGCTTAAACTCCTACACGTCTGACTCATCCTTTTCTGTTTGTGGCCATTGTTGGTAGCAGATTTGTCATTTACAGCATTTTTTCATGTCAAGGACTTAGTTAATCACACATTGGACCCTATCCAGATGAGAGTGTGAGCTGCACGCACATGCAGGTCTATAAGTACGCACGCAAAGTGGAGAGAGTTCACTCCCGTAACTCGTACGAGCTAGACTACCTATACTAACTATACGGAGCAGATCGGTTTTTTTACATTTATTGTTGGAGGGTGTGATATACATGACTTGTAGAATATGGATTAACAGAAAATGTTGATTGTTAAAATGATATATGATGTTAGGTTAATGTGAACAGGTACATGACAGAAGAGAATCTACCCTGGCACACTCAACAGATCCAGACTTGCCACTTTCAAAAGGGCTTGGGCCTAAATTTACTAAACTGCAGGAAAGTAGTGATGTTGCCCATAGCAACCAATCAGATTTAAGCTCTCAGTTTAATTTTAGTTATTGAAGAATGTGAGCTCAAATCTGATTGTTTACTATAGGCAATAACCAGTACTGCAGTTTAGTAAATGTAGGCCCGAGTGGTCTTCTTGCACACAAGATTTATGATCACAGGACTAGCTAACAGTGGAACTCCGCTTTTATTGGACCAGATCCAGAATTTACTTACTATTGACTTACTCACAACTTACTCACAAGTGGGTGAAACCATTTTGTATTAAATTAGTTGCAAACAGTATTACAGATGATAGATGATGTTTCCAGCAAAAGTGTAATTACAGTGTAACAGTAATGCTGGTCAGTATGTGTGTGCAACATGCAAAAATATATCATTTTCCCTGCATGCACACACTGGCATTCATTTTACCTCCCCTGCAATTCCACATGGTTTTTCCCACTTGTGAATATGTCATGAGCACGTACAGCTAGCCTGTAACCTCAACAGAATAGACTTGATTGTAATTACATAACAAAAGTTGCATTTTTAAGGGAATTAAGATTTACTGCTCCTCTCTCTCTCTCTCTCTCTCTCTTTCTATAATATATATATATATATATATANAGAGAGAGAGAGAGAGAGAGAGAGAGAGATAGAGAGAGAGAGAGAGAGTATATGTCAGTATCCCACATTTTGTCCATATGGAACAATTTGAGAAGCCATGTAGTACTGAATACATTTGTAATAAACGTGTTTTTCTTTTTCTCTTCTGTTTTTCACATTATTCTGTGTGTTGTTCTCGTTCATCTCTCTTCTCTCCAGTTAACATGTATTTTCTCCCCCGCACATCCTACACATTACTGTTCTTATAGCATTCTGTCATTGTGTGTGTGACGTGGTGGTACAAGAACTTACTGTGTTCAGCATATGCACACTTTACTCTGACTGTGATCTATTATATGCTTAAAGTAAGTGTAACATTAAAATGAAAGATTACTATTGAACATTTCGTTTCCTTTTCTATTGATTTCAAGTATAATCCAGTCTGGAATGTATGAGATATTTTTTAAAAGTTCTTACACATCTTAACATGAAAGTAATGAAGGGAAGCTGAATTATTTCAAGCCGAGCAGAACATTTCCTAATTATAAGATACAAATCTGGATAATGTCTCTCCAAACACTAGGAAGTCTGGGCATAGTATAAATGCTTTTCTACCATTAAACACACTGTATATACTCGAGTATAAGCCGACCCGAATATAATCCGAGGCACCTAATTTCACCTAAAAAAAACTGGGATAACTTATTGATTCGAGTATAAGCCGACCCCCACAGTATTTCTGTCTATCACCACTGCGAAAGGCTCGTGTCACTCATGTCACTGATGGATCATTGCCCCCATAGGACTGAATTGACTCTGGTCTCTATGTCCCGCTCCTATCGATCTTCCCCTATATATCTCTGCTTTTCTGCATGTGAGGGTAATTATAAGGCATATAAGACAATGTAAAGCTCCTGTGTCATGCTGTTACCCATACAGCACACTATCATGCCAGTGTCAGCTCTGTGGGTCAGTGTGGTGAGTGAGTGGCATGCTGCCTGCCAGTTTCACGCTCTCCTCCTCCTTTACCTTAGCTCCATCTTAGCTGTGAGCAATGTGTTCAGTTCTGGTATCTGGGGACACAGAAGAAAGCGACATAAGATGGCTGCACTGCGAGTAAGGCTGTACGTCCTAAATGCTAGACCATGCCAGCTGCACTCCGAGTGACTGATCTGGCTTTAAAGCAGCAGTGACAGCAGTGGAGGAAATGAAGCTACATAGAGTCGGCTGATCGATGTGATCGGAATTTAGCTATGTGGACGGATAACTAGACACAGAGCCAGAGGCACATCCCAGCACATCCCTGCATATACTCAAGTATAAACCGAGGGGGGCACTTTCGGCACAAAAATGTGCTGAAAAACTCGGCTTATACTCGAGTATATAAGGTTGATCCTTATATAATAAGTTATACAGTCTGGCTGGACTAGGGGTCCATATATTGAGATGCATCCAGCAGAGTCACTACAGTGTGAGACTGGCAAAGTTTCTAAACAGATAAATATAGATGGCAAGCCCCTCACTGCCTTCTTCTTACTATCCTATCAGTAGACTCCCGGCCACCTTGGACAATGGACGAAGATTTAACTTAACGGTTGTATGTTTTCTTTTCTTTTTTTTTTATATATATATTAAAAGGGCCTAACATAAGTAAAAAAAAACCCAGCTGTTTTAATAAACAACCTGAGGGGTGAATTTATTCCCCATAAGTTACAAGCAACCACTACTCTAGAGGCTACAGCCCCCCTAGAAGTGTGTACCCCACATTGAGTGTGAAATGGAGGGATAATGGGAGCCCTCTCAAGGGTCCCTACTAATAATGAGGGATATGTTTTTAGAACATTGTAACTTACAAAACAGGACAATACTCATTAGGATAAACTATTGGGCTACACAATACTCGACCACTTAAAATACCCAACTCATATAAAGATCTATCCTTTACCAAAGCCACTGATTCATCTGCTTATTTATTGTTAATGTTAATTCCTTTTTGGTTGTATGCACAGCATTTTATACCACTCTATAGATCTGCCTTCAACTTTGTGACCAAGGTTATGTGGAATTGTTTTTTTTTTTAACGCTTTATTTTGAACCATGAACAACATGAACAGCAGACATTAAACGGTACATCGAGAAGCCTGGAATAAACAGACAATCATCAACAGTGAGTACAGAGATCAGACAGGGCCTGTGGGCCAAACGGTAGGCTAATGGAAATGCAGGAATCGTGGTGTGAAAGTTTTCCAAATTATGTAAGAGGCAGGGGAGAGGGAAGAGAGAAGGTAAAGTCAGGGCCGGCGCGCCCATTTGGCAAACTCGGACGGACGCCTAGGGCGGCAGCTAGGGGGAAAATAACATGAAACAAAATGAAAAAAAATTAATAACCGGGAGGGCAGATGGCACTAATCCGCCGCCCTCCTCAGTAGTTATAAAGTGACGTGACGTTATCACGCCACGTACCGACGTGACGTCATCACGGTGCCAATGGCTGTGCCATTTGCAGACAGGGGGCGCGGTGCTAGGTCTGCCTAGGGCGCCTGCAGACCTAGCGCCAGCCCTGGGTAAAGGGGAGTGAAAAGAAAAAGAAGAAGGGGAGTGGGGGGGAGTAGGGAAGGAATGCTAGGAGTGCCCAGGTACAGAAGCTGACCACACATCTTGGCATTTAGGCAGAGAGTTGCGGAGAAGAGCCGTAATATACTCTATTGAGGAGATGTACCAGATTCTGTTTATCAACTCGGTCCCTGACAGAGCCGCAACCTGCTTCCAGGATCTGACTATTAGAAGTTTGGCAGTCTGCATCACTTGCGAGGCAAAAAGGTCAACAGGTTTGCAAGCACCAGGGATGGGTCGGTTATGTAGAATTATGGCAGGGTCAGCAGGAGGATGGAAGTCTATGACTCGTTCAATAAGATCCAGAACAATACCCCAAAAGGGTTGGATAAACCCCAGGGCACCGCACGCTCGCCAGAAGGTGTCCGACACCACGGGATACGGCCGTATATCCGTGCAGGGACCATATATAGCTTGTAAGCAGTTTCCTGGATCCCTGTGTTTATGGAAACTTTTGTGGTGCACTGGTAGATGACAGACCACTCCTCGCTGTCCAGAGAGGTCCCCAGGTCGACTTCCCAAGATCGTTCATGGGGCTCCGGTATCAAGGAAAGTTTAGTGAGATCATTATGGTACAGCACAGAGATGTGCCCGTTATAAGATAAGCAGTGTCGTTCAATGATAGCACACGAAGCCTCCTGACACGCAGCTGTGATTGTATAAAGCCTCTGATTTGAATGTCAGGTGGGATTGTTAGTCTAATTTTTATTGTTATTATTTATTATTTGCACCTCATTATTCAATTTCTGGCTCTTAGTCGTTATCACTTTTATCTCCTCTTTCAACACTGTTATGTACATTTACAGTTTACAAAAGAAAATTATCAATCTGTCCCCTGACTAATCCGCCCTATATTTAGAGCAGAGAAGAGAGAGTGGCCAAAGCTGTTTTACTAATAGGCTAACAAAACATTTCTTTATCTGTCTGCCCACTTCCAAAAATAATACATGGAATGATTTCCCAGTTCTATAGTCAGCGGGTCACTGATTTCTGCACTGGTTTCCCTCTCATAACAAGTAAGGATACTGTAATTGCTACTTTACTATGCGAACATGAAGGCAAGTCTAGAACAGAAACTTTTGATCCGTTTTGCCACAGAACTGTACACTGATGTGAAAATTAAACTCTTCATTTGCTACAATGTAAGTGGAAAAAGGGAAATAATATATTTCTTAGATAAAACTAGGTTTAAATAAAATACATCTCAATTATACATATGTCTAAAGCAGTGGTTCCCAAACTGTGTGCCTAGGCTCCCTGGGGTGCCGTAATGCTGTCATTGGGGTGCCGCGGAATGGTGTTTCCAGCGTGGTGCTATGTTGATAGTGTTACTTAGAAGCACAATTTTACATCTTGTATAGGAGAAACAAGATGTAATATCAACCTGAAGTATTTCTGTCTTTACTTTTCTGTAGTTATTACACTATTCTGACTCAAAAACTTAAAAATTTGAAGTTTTTCTCTCTTAGGGGTGCCTTGAAAAATTATGGAGACCATAAGGGTGCCTCGACTAAGAAAGTTTGGGAACCACTGGTCTAAAGCATCAAATCCTAGCAGTTTCTGACTTCCAAGTAATATGGACCAGTATATAACAGATTAATATCACATAACGCCCCCTGAAATGGTCAGACTATTTCTTCATCAATTTCCTGTATTCTAAACCGCACTAAGTTTATCTACTCTGACTTTTGACCTGATAGTTGACTTGGTGCATCCTTTGTTAGTAACATTGAACTGGACCCCAGTGGAGTGCACTAGTCATGTTAACGAGGGCAGAGATGGGCAGTGTGTACAGGCCCATTGGTACATCACAGGGACGGAGATATTTCAGATATGTATTGGTTTTGTAATTAAATTCACTAAACCCATTTCAAATCAAGCAACTCATGGTGTGGTAGAATAGGTCAAATTTGACTTTGACTTTGAGAAACAAATAATCTGCAGTTCAGATCACAGAACAGATCCAGACTTTACTATTGACTTGTTCACAACTTACGAGTGGCAAAAAAAAAAAACCATGTTGAATTTCAGGGGGGTAAAATGAATGTCAGTGTTTGCATGCAGGGAGGATACTTTATTTTTGCATTTTGCACATGGATACTGATCACTGTTACTGTTAAGTTGGCTATACACGGTAAGATAAATAGTTCAATCATAAGATTTGATGAAAATTGTACCAATTTTTTTTATTTTTTAAAGGAACTGAACACCACCATACACTGTACAATAATTGTATGGTAAAAAAAAAAAATTAGTACTTCCAAATGATTTTTTTTTTTTTTTACAAAAATCATTTGCTTTATGGTTATAAAGTGGGTTTTAATGGTAGGATTATTGCAAGTGCCCATAAACTGAACAATTTTTTAAACAATTTAAGTTTGTGCATGTCAAAATATCAAAAAATAGTTTGATAACATTTTTTGAACGATATCGGCCAATCGTTTGAAACAATCGTTCCCATGTCGTTCCCATACAATCGTTCCCATACAATCACTCCGATTTTGAAAACTCGTTCGATTGGAGCAATTTATCGTTCCATATTTGGCCAGCTTTACACTGTTATTAGACTTGTGCTAGGAAACATCATCTTTTACTTGTAATACTGACTGCAACTAATGCAATTTAGCATGGTAAGTCATGAGTAAGTCAATAGTGCGTAAAGTCTGGATCTGATCCACAGAACCATATGACTTTTATGCTGCTGACATTATTATCTTAGCATAATGATACTACAGGTACATTGCTATGACTATCATGAAGGGCAGCTGGAGAAGACTTTACCATGGAAAGGTAGGAAGAAAGTTTCAGATCTTGCAGCTGAGATATGAATAAATGTTGAAGAAGAGCTTGGGAAGGTAAAAAGGCAGTCCCTGTTATGACTGGTCCAGTGATTATATAGAGGAGGGGGCTAAACCATGTCATCTTCTAAACCTGTCATGGATCTTCTAAACTCTATGAACTGGATTCAGCTTTTCACTCTCATGACTTACACTCATGACTTACACTCTCATGGACAAAACCATGTTGAATTGCAGGGGAGATAAAATTAATGTCAGTGTTTGCATGCAGGGAGAATACTTTATTTTTGCAATTTGCACACAGATACTGACCAGCGTTACTGTTACACTGTTATTGGACTTGGGCTGGAAACATCAGCTGCCACCTGTTATGCTGATTGCAACTAATTAAATTTACCTCCCCTGCAACATGGTTTTGCCCATGAAAGAAGTCATGAGTGAAAAGCTGAATCTGGCCCTATGTCCAGAATTATTAGAATATCACTAACACTTACTATCTGACCAAAATAATGAACTAAACTTCATTTCCACCTGAGTTATTTAAATTAAATAGTTATCACTAATACGTTTTGTGAAAAAATGAAAAGAATGACACTGTTGCGAAGGACTGTGTACGTAAGCTTGGTCAGACTTCTCATACATATTTGCTAGGGCCACGCAAATTCTCTTTCATTGTTAATCGTCCAGAAATAACAGGACAACTTTTCCCATCCATGCCCACAATGGACGCTTCTGCCTCTGTTCACTCGTTTTTGTTGTGAAACACATGAAGAGCCAAAGTGAATTGTGAGCTTTGTAAAGGCTGAGCAAGTCCATTATTTCTGCTCAGGCATTAGCATTAACAAGTAGTGCATCAGATCAACGTGTGCACTTATTTACTCTGTTGTACATGCTTTGATAATCATTTAGGGATGGCATCCGACTAACAGTAAGAACAAAATCATAATTCAGCACAGCAAAGTGCAGTTTTATTCAGCATTTCTGTCTCTCACTCTCTCGAAATCACTGCTGCTTTTCTACTGGCAGCACAGCGCCTTTGCCATTGAGTTTTGGGAGAATGTAGTACATTTCATACTTCTCTGCTTACCTGTCAGATGTTAGAATGATGATCCCTATATACAGCAATACATATGTCTAATCTGTAATCCAGAGGCCCATCTCTGTGGAGTGGGATATTTCTATTTATAGGTTGTTAATGCTCTGCTGTTCCTACTGGGACTAAATCCTGCATTGAATATTGGGATTTTGAATTTAATAATTGCCATTATTGGATTTGAACTTGGCTGTGTCATTCTATATCGCTCTGCTTATTTGATAGTCTAAAGATTAATTGACTAATCCTGTGATTCATAAAGTCTTGCATTTATAGCCAATACTTCCGGAATAACTAAACTACAGACAAAGATATAAACTACAGACATATTTAACAGTTAACCCAGAACTAGACAAAGAAGCTGAAAAGACCAGAGCAAAGGTATATTAATACAAATACTTGCATATAATGGTGCGCCATCTACTCTATTCTCTATTCTTTCTCCTGACTGACAGCCAACTGTGTGACTGTCCCTTCCAGTCACCGGCTAGCTGAATTACATCCCTTTCTCATTTTACAGTCAGGTTACATCAGGGATATTATATCAGCTGCATAGGACACAAAGTGTAACCTAAGGTCTTGTATTGACCACAGCCCCCAATAGTAGGGTCAGCCTTAGCTGCAGACCCACACCGTATTGCAGTTCCTGGTAAAATCCCTTTGACATAGCGTGCAGAAAAAAGTTAAGAGTAGGCATTAAATGTTAAATGTACATACGTACAGTAATGGTGGCTGCACAGTTGCTTCAAAATCCAGTTTGCAATATAAGTGATAGTAGACTAAACAGTTAAAAGGGTGACTAAGGCACATCAAATCATGTTTGAAAGCCTATCACATAGTTTGTACTATGATCATCAGTTGACCCAGAAATTTCAGTAAAATCCATGATATTCTTAGGTCAACATTGTAATCTGAACGGGGGTCTGCGTCCTGGCAAATACCTGGATTTTGCCGGGATGGTAATGGACACAGATAAGGTTAAAGTGTGCCAAGGAGGTCCAGCTTGTAAATGTTGACTCCTTGGATGTGATCAAATTGTTCAGTGATTATATCAAGGCCGTCTGTAATCAATCTATGGCCTTCGGTAACCATATTTCTTCTCTACATAAGAAACAACATATCCAGCTGCGAAAAAGATGCATTGGCATACTACAATTCCAGCTTTTCATTAAACTAATAGGACATAGCCTTAGGGGGAAAATTTACTAAAGGTCGAGTTGGTCGTATTTATGAGCGTGTTTTGCTTTTAGGGTGAGTTTAGTATTCACTATAGGCCGTGTCCAAAACTCGCTGAAACAAACTCACCATTGCGAGTTTTAACATGAGGCACATACATTGGATAGTATTCATTATGTGTCGTGAATGATTCTCACCCAAAACTAGCATGTGAGTTTTCTAAAACTCGCCCATAAAAACAGACTTGCTTTTTGTATGCGAATTTTAGATTTTCGCTATGCATCTATCAACTCCTAATACATTTTATCTTACATACCTTTTTTGCATGTCATTGTGTTTGTGTTTTTTTTACATTTTATGCTAAAAACATGTTCTACACGTTTAATCGTAAACACAGTATTGTACTAAACTGATTTATGGCAAACATTATGGCAAACATATTTACGCGGTCTAAATGTATCATTAAAACTAGATCCTTCTGTAAGTGGGACCTTTATGTGTTTTTTGTTTTTTTGTACTTTCATTATTCCTAAATTACAATTAAACATGTCTATTATTGGAATGGTTCAAATATTAAAGTCAGTTTTCCCACAAAATTTTTGTTTACTATATAATTAAATTAGCAACTTTGATTTTGTCACAATTGTTTGCTTTGGGCAACATTTTCAATCTCACTGCAATCTCACCGCTTAGTAAATATACTCCTTGGTATTCTTTTATAAACGAAAATAGAAATATAATTCTGTCTGGAAAATATTTTATGTCATTTTAGTAAAACAATAATGATTATGTGTCTTCCTCATTTGTCAATAAATGTATGTAAGTTTTGTATTCTCTGTTATGAAGTGTGTGGTTTTTATTGCAAAATACAAGCTGTCCATCCGTATGTATTTAAACACATCTGCATTGTCTCTGGTATTCTAAGCAGATGCAGATATAAAAAAAGGGCTTCACATTATTACAAATCCTCCGCACGCTGCATTCCAAATTTAGAACTTGGAATCTGTAGCTAATTCCGCTGCACTAGTGATAATGTTTAAGAATTCATGGATAGGAAGTTTGTTTTATTATATGCAGTTGCTATTCATATATGTAAGCAGTGCACAGCTTTGCCAGGTTATACAATGAGGTGTCAGCCTAATGCAAAATATCTATTACTGACATCATTTCTCCTTGTAGTATATTTTATTTTGGACCATGAACATTTTTATAGAATTATTGTATTGATTCATGTCACAATTTTACTTCTCTATCTTTACAGTTGGCTGTCTTAAGTCTTTTAACAATAATAAATATAAATATTCCAACTATCATAGCTCGTATTTTGCATGACCCACAAAAAGGGCTGGAGCTTATTAGAAATTGAGTTTTGAGCAAATATGGACGTTTGTTGGGCAGTGCTGAGATAGAGCCTACTTTTCCCGTTTTTGGTATTCGGCCTTTTGGAGGGTATAAAAATGGTAATTGTAAATAATAATACAATGGAAATATATTAGTACTTTCCAAAAAACTAACCAGTTCTTATTGCCAACCCGGGTATAATTTCCCAGGATTTTAAAACTGGGTATTTGCCAGGGTGCAGACATTCCCAGAATGTCTACCCCAATTCACAATGCACAGTGACAAAATCAGAGCTGCGTGTGCAGACATAAGTGAATCGGAGTCCACTTTAGCAAGGCTTGCACCATGTCTGGGAACTTAGACACGGGCAATTTTACCATGATTAAATAGTCCCATTTGTAAGTCTGTATGTGTTGTGTTATACAGACATTAAGGCCACCCCCTGCAATTCCCTGGATGGAAAGTGGGATATATATATACATATATATTTGAAAAAAAAATAATTTGCCAGTTTGAGAAGCTCATTTAGTCTGACTTACACTACACTTCACTCCAGTTCTAATTGAGCCTAATTATTTTAGAAAATGACATAAGCCCATGATATTTTCTATCATATATGTGATAACATTTATTTTGAGTTTATCATATTATAAAATAGCCAGTAGGGGCACAAAATGGTAAAATAGATTTAATTTAAGACTATGTATTGTGTATGCCAAGTGTTCCATGATAAACTCTGGATAAATAATTTTGTTGTACAAACAAAATCTTTATAAATGCATCACAACTTCCTGGCTATGAAATGCAAATGAGTACAACATAGTCCACTGTATACTTAAGACTGATGAAAAAGCTGCTTGAAAAACTGAAGCAGCCACTAACTTAAATAATTATGCAAATCAAAGATAATATGACCTTGACTAAAAGAATGTCACAGATTACATGACGAGTGTTGTTTTTGGTCATTGCCGGGGATAGCAGTGGTGCCAGACTAACATTCCTTCAGCATTGCTTAGGCATGAAGTCTTACAACTTTTATATTTGGACCACAGACCTTCAGGAAAGGTTCATGATCTCATCAGCTACCTTTAATGAACGCCTCTTGTGACTCCTACGTCTGGAAACATGCATTTATTTTTATATAAATCTATATTTGCTCATTAGAAAACATTTAAAATGTTTTTCCCACAAGGTCACCTAGACTGATGGGTATATATATATATATATATATATATATATATATATACTAGAAGCCTAGAAGAGGAAGTCTGTTAAGGAGAACCTACACCCTGCTGCCATAATAAGTGCATGGAACCTTGAAAAACGTGTTTATTTGTGTTTTACGATGAATATGGTTTCCTAATGTGATATTAAAATATGTCTATTGTGTCGGTGAAAAACAATGACAATATAATTCTCCAGATGAGATAAGGAACTGGTTAGTGTCTCAAGTTAGTTGTAAACAAAACCCTAAAGTAGACAAAAACAACATAAGTGTAAATGAGAAAAGAGGAAAATAGGACATAGGATAATATACGCAGGAGGGAGACAGGGGTACACCAAATCTCTACCTCTGAATCCACCATTTTCAACAACAATTCAACTCCTTCAAAAATAAACAAATAGTTTAATTCCCCCAAAGAAGCTTTATTTTATATAGGTTACAGCAAGTTCAAGCTCTAGTTTTAGCCTCTATGTCCCAGTTGGGTATAAGATCCACAATAAAAACATAGGACCAGGGGGGGAATTCACTAACTGACGAATTCTGCAGAGATTTCTTTTCGTCAGCGTTCGTCAGTGATCAAAATTCGTCAGTGAATGGTGATGTATAGTATTCAGTAAGTGACGAATTGTATTGACGAATTGTAACGGCTGACGAATGCTGACGATATCCCATTGACAAAAAACGGGTATTCGTCAGGT
>JABWIB010000533.1:107444-125176 GCA_016617825.1 Platyplectrum ornatum | reverse complement strand
ACAGCCCTCTCACCTCTTACCTGTATCCCACCGCCTGTATCCCTCCGCCTGTATCTCCTCCTCCACAGCCCTCTCACCTCTTACCTGTATCCCTCCGCCTGTATCTCTTCCTCCACAGCCCTCTCACCTCTTACCTGTATCCCTCCGCCTGTATCTCCTCCTCCACCTGTATCTCCTCCACAGCCCTCTCACCTCTTAACTGTATCCCTCCGCCTGTATCTCCTCCTCCACAGCCCTCTCACCTCTTAACTGTATCCCTCCGCCTGTATCCCTCCGCCTGTATCTCCTCCAAAGCCCTCTCACCTCTTACCTGTATCCCTGCGCCTGTATCTCCTCCACAGCCCTCTCACCTCTTACCTGTATCCCTCCGCCTGTATCTCCTCCTCCACAGCCCTCTCACCTCTTACCTGTATCCCTCCGCCTGTATCTCCTCCTCCACAGCCCTCTCACCTCTTACCTGTATCCTCCCACCGCCTGTATCCCTCCGCCTGTATCTCCTCCTCCACAGCCCTCTCACCTCTTACCTGTATCCCTCCGCCTGTATCTCCACTTTTATATATACATTTATTCATTAAAAGGAAAAACTGAAATGGTTGGTTTTTTATTAAACCTCAAATAGCCCTTTTTTTTTATCACCATCTATGTAGGCCCGGCTGTTCCCCCCTGATGGCGGCCCTGTCTGTTACACATGAGAATTACAGTATTAAGTTTGTCATTAAACTCCACACGGCTTATCCCAGCCCCATCATGCACCCTGGGTAAAGTAAACCTCACAAATAACGACAGACACTGGATATTGGGTCTAAACAATTTTATTAAATGACTATCAATCAATCAATTATATATTTATTTATTTATCTTCTTATTTATCTTATATTAACGCTATCTACTTAAATGATTGGGCCAAAGAAAGCAGTTGCATCAAAATAAACACAAAACATAACACATGAACATCACAATTGTTTCATATCACGTACACCTTGAACATTACCTCACTAGCGCACGCGGTACGCCTTATGGCCTTTCCTTAGGAATTTGGAGAACGCCCTCTCAATGACGAGTTCAAACTTAGTCCCAACCTCATAGCGACCTTATACCTGAATAGGTAAACCCTAACAACCAAAAATGAACTGGTAAACCTGTACCTATGCATCTGCTTTCCACTGATACGGAAAAACAGGCACTCAATGCTAAGGGTGGAAGGATGGGGACTTCCTGAAGATAAGTGATCCCTACTTCCTGTGGCCACCCGATATCCTGCCAACTCCTCTGACACCTAACATTAGGATTACCCAGGTGGCCTGATGGGGCTAGGTCAGCCAGATGGGTTTAACCTTCCTCATGTCAATTAACCCTTCTCTTCCCTTAATTGCATATATTTTAATTTTTAATGACCGGTTATTAAACATTGTTCGAAAAAAAAATCTCCACCGTTTCCTTCCCTGGAATTTAGGAAGATATTACTCACAGACGGGTGAATCGGCGTCCACAGTCGACACCTATGGTCTGTGAGAGTGGAAACAAATTGCCTGAACTTTTTGCCTGGAGCGTTTAATTTTACCAAGGTAAGGGAACCGTCCCTTAACGCCACGTCCCCAACCTCCTTAATTCCCTCCAAACTGATAAAATGACGAGGCCTCGGATGACCCGGCTCCTGACTATATTACAGAGTTGCTCAGACTGTTTCCACTCATTTGCTGCCAGAAGCAACAATGAGATGATCTCATCGCAGATTGTATTAGTTTGGAAGCAGGGTAGCGGGATGTCACAGTCCCCCAGTGATAGAGTTATTGGACACTGAATAACATTTGTTGGCGTTATGCTGTGTCCTTAAATATGTTTTCAACAGGAAATACACCTATAAAAGTCACTTTATTCTACAAGACAGTCAAGGACACACATGGAGATTTGGCATTTAGAGATGACTGTACACCTCAAGGAGTTCTCATTTGATTAGTGAATGGGAAAAACCATGTTGAATTGCAGGGGAGTTAAGTTTCATTAGTTGCAAACAGTATTAGAGTTAAGAGATGTTGTTTCATAGCCCAAGTGTAATAACAGTGTAACAGTAACGCTGGTCAGTATCTGTGTGCAACATGCAACAATAAAGTATTTTCCCTGCATGCACACACTGACATTCATTTTACCCCCCTGCAATTCAACATGGTTTTACCCACTCGTAACTCGTAATTTCAATGGTTTCAAGTCTGGAACTGGTCCTATGAAATTTTAATCAAACACCCATGGCAGTCACTCCCCTTTCCCTTTAAACTGCCAGATCGGCAGCTTAAAGCATCACATGACATATTGGAGTTCTGCCCCCATATGGGTCATCACTGTTCACATGTCTTCCATTGCCCATGCAGTCTCAGGCTCCTCCTCATGGTCATATGGGGCTGGATTCAGCTTTTCACTCTCATGACTTACACTCATGAGTTACACTCTCATGGGCAAAACCATGTTGAATTGCAGGGGAGGTAAAATGAATGTCAGTGTTTGCATGCAGGGAGAATACTTTATTGTTGCATGTTGCACACAGATACTGACCAGTGTTACTGTTACACTGTTATTACACTTGGGCTACCAAACATCAGCTGTCACTTGTTATGCTGATTGCAACTAATTCAATTTACCTCCCCTGCAATTCAACATGGTTTTGCCCATGAGAGTGTAATAGACATGAGAGTGAAAAGCTGAATCTGGCCCATAGTCACATTACACCCCTATAAGTTGATCTGTTGCAATTACAACGTGTGTCCAGTCAACTATAATATCTCAGCTGGGTTCAGGTTATGGGTGTACTCTAAACAATTGTATTTAATCAGACTGATCGCATTGCATTACCTCTACAAATCATTGCTTGGGATAAACAAATCTAATCATTTGTGCAAACCTGTGAGCTTATGTTTATAGAAGGGAAAGGGATGGAGGTGTCTGCTGCAATGGGCTCTTACCAGGTGCCGCTGTGTAAGCCGGTGCGCGGTAATTTGTCTGCTGTGGTGTGATAGAGCTGCAAGCTGTACATTTTCATATTCACAGTTCAGTGCTGCTGGAGTCTGACGATCTGCCAGTCACCTGCAATGTGTAGAGCTGCAAAGAGAGCTCCACTGAAAGGATGCGTGAAGACACTGGAGGGGGCAGTTACTGCTCAGTCAGGGGCATCAGGGGAATCTGGTCCTCCAGCAACTAAGTCATGTTACATATTACAGATCAGACGCTGGAAACTTAAAGGATTGGAACACACAGGAGCGGAAACGTGAAAGGCTTGGGCCCATGGGATGAAGGCGGTGCCTGAGCCTGAATGGATGGAGCCATTTGGTACGGGGGGGGGGGGCCTGAGTGGTCCCATCTTTGTGAAATAATCTAGACAGCGCTCAGTACTCTATGAAAGAATTCTGCTAGAATTGCCATTGTGGCAAGCTTTTCCAGCTGGGGAAAGCTGCTGACATTGTTTACTTACCATTAAAAAGATCTGTTCACTACATTACCACCACTGTGATTAATGATTGGACGGCATGGCTGGTACAGACCAATAAAAGCTGTACTATACCATAACATAGGTACAGCTGGAGGGTATGGATATATTCAAATGGTAGTTTATTTTATTTTCCCTGACATATCCTAAATGGACCACTCCCCTCTCATAGGAGTTCTTACACCCATATACATGTACCTCAAAACTATAACCCAGTGCTCAAAGTGAGCCAATATACACCAGTATGGCTTGCAGTCACTTTTTTGCCTCTAAGCTCCACCCCCTTTCAGAAGCCCCGCCCACCCCAAGCCTTCACCTTCCATAGAAGGTCCTCCAGTCTTGGCCCCACTCCTAAATTCCCACTTCGACAACTGCTTTAAGCGTCTTATGAAGGAGGGATCAGGAGTGCGAGTTATTACAAACTATGATAGCACACGTTTATGGTACATGGCAATACTAAGTCCCACCCGCTTGACTGATGTCATTCATTAGAAGCCTGGATCGATAAGATTTGACAGCATAAGAATAAGTGGATTGCGGAAAGTCTGTTAGTCAGATGGCCCATAACCTATCCTCTATTTATTAGGAGCACATTCTGTGTAGTCATCGGATGGTTATGACAGACAGGAGGCAATAAATAAAACGACAGATGCAGATTGCAGATATATTAAAGTGTGACAGAGTTTTCATGGATGCTTATGAGCCAGTAAAAAAATCATTAAATGGCAGCGGTATTAACTTAAGCAATGACGAGATGGTTGTCCAAGGGAGATAGGCATAAAGATAATGGGCCTAGCGAGGATAGTTCACAGCCTGGCCCATGCTGTACAATAGAGATACTACTGTGTTTCCCCGATAATAAGACACCGTCTTATTTTTTTTTTTTTCAGGACAAAAAAACACCATAGGGCTTATTTTCAGGGTAGGACTTATTTTATTGACCTTGTGCTGTAAAGTGCTGCTGACATTATGACACCTCATTGTTCCCCAAGTGCTGCTGACATTATGACACCTCATTGTCATTTAGATAGGGCTTGATTAATTTCGGGGTATGGTTTACTTTAGACAGTTTACTGCAAAATAGGTTAGGGCTTATTATCAGGGTAGGTCCTATTAAAGGGGAAACACGGTACCTCATCTGCGCAAACCTGAAAATCGTGTGGAAGTCCCGGTTCGGGGCATTGGACGAGTTTATTAGATCAAGATCAGATCCAATATGCCAGGGGTAGGCAACCTGCAGCTCTCCTGGAGTTGTGAAACGACAAGCCCCAGCATGCTTTGCCAGGTAGGTATCAACAACGACTGTGCAGTTAAAGCATGCTGGGTCTTCTAGTTCTACATGGAGAGGGTGGTATGAGCAATCATCTATGTCAGGGGTAGGCAAACTGCGGCTCTCCGGGTGTTGTCAAACTACAAGTCCCAGCATGCTTTGCATGCTGGGACTTGTATTTTGACAACACCTGGAGAGCCCGCAGGTTGCCTACCCCTGCAATATGCTCATGCCCGTGAGAGCCTACATTCTAGAGGAGCGGCTCATACGAAACAGCAAGTGCATGTAGGCGGTGCACTTTGCGTCGCAATGGCACGTGAAACACAACTGACACAGCATGCTTTATCATTTCGCATTTTTTTGCCCTTTGTGCATTCTCAAAAGGGTTGAAAGCATACCTGTTAGAGAAATATGCTGTTGTGGAATAACAGGGCAAAGACTATAATAACCTAATGGTTCTCTGTCATTCAAATAATAAAATGAATAATGTAAAAGCCATCGGCACATGTTTTGTTTTCCGCGCATAAAAGACTTTTATCGGGGAAGAAAGAACAGAATACACGGCTGCAGAGTGGCATTTGGGAAATGTAAGTTCCCAATTATTTCCATTGGAATATTCATTCCATCCAAATGTTTATTTTTTCATAACAAAAGTTTCACATTCTCTCTTTTTTTTTTTACATTTATTTATTTTAACACATTTGCTGACAATTGATCAAATTTCGCATCAAAGCTAATATACATTGTGTTATGGTAATAGCAGAGGTACATGTATTAGAAATGAAACAGCAAGTCTGGTTTAGGTATACAGACAGCGTCAAAATATTGACACCCTTTCCAAATATCACGGTCTCCTTTAAAAAGAATAAAAAGAATAACAAAGCCAGTGTGATCTGGCATGGAATGCGTTTCCGCATAGAAATATACAGATGAAAGCCGTCTGTCTAAAGTCTGAAGTTATTAAATTGTTCTCCAACTTACCTGTTCATTATACCAACAGCTCACTTTCCCGTTGGACGCAGAGAGTTAGCGCAGATCCAACCGGAGACTCCTCGAAATTATGCAGAGAGGGGACGGAGCATAGAAGGGGTGAGTTGGTATTAGGCTGAGGGGAGGAACTGGTTAATAGAAAAGGTTAGGGTTAAGGTTAGGCTATGAAAAGTGGGTGGAGCATAGAAGGGGAGGGTTAGGGTTAGGCTATGAGGGAGGGATGGAGCGTAGAAGGGGAGGGTTTGGGTTAGGCTATGAGGGAGGGATGGAGTGTAGAAGGGGAGGGTTTGGGTTAGGCTGAGGGGACATGTCTGAAAAGGGGGGAGATTAGGGTTAGGCTATAAAAAGGGGATGGAGTATAGAAGGGAAAGGTTAAGGTTAGGCTATGAAAAGGGGATGGAACATAGAAGGGAAAGGTTAGGGTTAGGCTATGAAAAGGGGATGGAGCATAGAAGGGGAGGGTTCGTGTTAGGCTGAGGGGACGGGTCTGAAAAGGGGGGAGGTTGGGGTTAGGCTGCGGGAAGGGGATGGATCATAGAAGGGAAAGGTTAGGGCACTGGCCCACCAGAGAACAGGAGAATCCTCTGGTGGGCCCCAAGTCCTAGCATTATTTCTTTAACTAAGGGCAGGCTCCAAGAATGATTTCCTCTGGTGGGCCCAAGATACCCCAGTCCGACACTGGGTTAGGGCTAGGTTCAGTGTTGGGTCAGGGTAATAGAAGAGGAGGGTTAGGGTGGAGATTAGGATAAGGGTTGAGGTTGGGGAAAAACGTACCATTCTGAGCCTGGGATTTGTGACAGGATCTTCTTTCATCTTTACAGCTTCTTCAGGGTATGTCCACTAGGAATAGGCCAGTCATAATAGGGCCGATCAAAACCAGACAAACCAAACCCACCTGGAAATTTTACATTTGCTAAAGGATTAGGCTATTAAATATCACTGTTAATCTACAAAGTATTAAGGCCTGATAATAAGAAAGTGGCGGCCCTGGTACTTTAAAGGGCACTTTAAAAGCCATTAAGTTTAGGAGGCCTCACACACGGATATTATGGGTAACTGGTCACAGCATTAGGAAATCATTGAGGGCCGGTGCATGGTAATGTGGAAAGAGACAACCAATCAGAGGATTCAAATCCTCCTCCGTCTGATTGGGTCTAGGTTAGATCCACATGGGAGTTCCTTTGGTGAGCCCCATTTCGTGTGGCTATTTCGCACTGATGCCAAGTTACCACCAGCATCATATAGTGAAGAACAGGGACAAAAGGGCTTATATGACATGGGGGCCAGAAGGTCATGAGTCCTACAATGGACTGTCCTGCAGTCCAGGATGGATAAAATGCCTAACCATAATTTTTCCTTTATAATATACAGAATAACATCCTATGCTGAAGCACCCATGTCTATAATCTGTTTTATCATTTAATTATAATATATTTTTATGAATTTTGATCAATATCGCATAGGCCTTACATTTGATCAGACAAATTTAGATTTTCAAGGACAGATATGCATGGGGGGTGAATTTGGGAATTTAATAACGAGACAACAGAAACTTTCTAGTGCAAATGTTGATTTGGTTGCCATAGGTTACTGTTCCAATTTCATGACCATTATGGTTAATAAACCTCTCCCCCCCCATATGTTTAGTAATTAGGTGTTTAACAAAAATGAAACCGCAGTGTTCTGTGCGGGTACATTACGCCAGCTTGCCTCTTTTATTCCTCTTTGGCTATAAAAACACCATCAGTTCCATCAGACTAACACCCAATTTATCCGGCTGTGTTGATTACCGCAGACCTTTTTAGTAATTATGAGTCTAATTTTCAAAGTCATCTGGTTAGACTCGGGCACCGGTGTTTCCTTGTGATTTAAAAGAACTCATTGAGAAAAGCAGATGGCGCTTAGTCAATTCCGTTCTAACTAATGGGACGGCCGGCTGGACCCGCGTCTCCCTGTGAACCGATAATATATATATTTTCCAAGGAGATGAGGTCCAGATGCAGTTTGTTTTCTGAAGACATTTTATTCATGTTAAGGATGAGAGAGGAGAACAGGATGCCGCCTACTGCTTAAATCAAAGTCCATGCACAGGATTTCGCTGGATGCTGAGGCTTTGCTGTGTAGTGTGTTTGGAGATTAACCTCAATATTAGAATAGAAAGTTTTTTCTCCTTTGGAGTGAACAGACTAATCACAGCCGCCTTTCAAATTACAGTCCTTGTGCCTTAAGCTTTAGAAGATGACTTACTTGTTCAACTTCATAGGGTTCCAACTCAGAACCTATTCAATGCAATCCCGCCAGCTTCACTGACCAATGAGCCGCTATTAAATCTCCAACGCTGATGTGGCCAGACACACCAAAAGAGGAAGCCTTATGACCTGACCCTATACATTACATAGGACTAAATGCACAATATATTAATTATTCTTACAAGAAGCTAAAAGAATTTAAATAAAGTGCGTTGGAGTAATTCCCTTCTGCTTCGTCATACAATGAATTACAAGTGAATCGTAAGCAGGATTAAAAGGCCAGCGATTTAGTGCAATGGGTCATGTTGGAGAGTCTGGAACAAGTGGAAGAATATGAAGGGGTGCAATCCACAGGGTGTCTGTATAACCGGAAGTCAATGAATTAATGATCACTGGTCAACAGATTCCTGATAAACCTGTATACCTTTATGTATCACATATATAGATACCTTCTGTAATGAGGTATACACACTTAAAGCCCTACATGTACAGATCCAGATTCATAGTACCCAGAGTTCTGTACTTGGATAAAAGGTGTTGGTTTATGTTTAGGTACAATTTACCATAGTAATGGTACAAAAACCCATTTCACGTCAATAGGCTGATACCGTGTTTCCCCTATAATAGAACCTACNCTGATAATAAGCCCTATCCTATTTTACAGTAAACAGTCTAAAGTAAGCCCTCCCCCGAAATTAAGCCCTATCTAAATCACAAAAGGTGGCATAATGTTAGTAGTACTTGGGGGAACTATTAGGTGCCATAATGTCAGCAGCACTTGGCAGCACAAGGTCAATAAAATAAGCCCTATCCCGAAAATAAGCCCTATGGTGTTTTTTAGTCCTGAAAAAAAATAAGACAGTGTTTTATTATCGGGGAAACATGGTAGCACTTGAGAACGCTGAGTTCAAAAGGGAGTTGGGTATCAGCTATGCACCCAATGCAGCCCAGAACCCTATACAAAGGCCACAACAGCAATCCACTAACCATAGTTAGTCCTTCAATGACAGCCAGATTCAGCCTTGCAATCAATGTTAGCCTCAATGAGAGACGCAGAAGCTGTCGTTATTTGACACACTGATAGTCAAGATCTACTTACTTACAGCAGAATTCCTTAATTGTGCCCAGGAAGCGGGTGATTCAGGGACTACCTCTGCCTCCATCTATGGGTCTAATACTGGTGTTGTCATCAATCTTGTAAGACCTTTAGCTCCATGGTAAAGGGACAGGAATAGAATGCTCCGGTGTGCCAGCAGCAGAATAAGAAAAAAAGATTAATACTGCAAAAAATAAAGACAGCAACTCGCCCACTAATCTGCTCCCCCAGGCATGCTGGTGTCTGGATAATTAATGCCTACACATTACCCTATGGAGGCTTCTTCAACAGGGTGATGTATCAGGACCCAAAATTCCTTTGCACCAACATACATGTATTGAATATTTTATGCTGTAGTGATTACGTCTTCATTCATTGGATAGATGGGATGGGATCAAGACTTGAGAGTTTTACATAGGTTGTAGACGTCGTAAACAATAATATGTGCGCACGTGTGGAGGGGTAAATATGTATGCCCTGTTCTGCTTAGTACGTAGCACTTATAACTTAAGGGAGATTTCTGGACATTAAAGTGTCCAGTAGTTCATATGAGTTAGGGGAGGGAGAGGGTCGCAAGCAGATACAGTCCACAAAAACAGACAGTAATAATGAAGAATCATTATAAAACAAGCAAAAAAATACATTTGAGGTATAAGAGTAAATGAATAGGGATTGTTACGAGTCAATGGTGATGCTTCTGCATGTTACTCATACACATATTTTTGCGCACAATGATTGTGGAGTTCTGGAGAATCTGAGGAAAAGGTTACAGTAGCGCTGGCAGGAAATACCAAGGACGAACTGTCGGCAGAGAATCTGTCAAAATAAGATTGCATATTAAACACACAAATGCCAAACAAATGCAAATATTGAATAATTACAGATCCGAGATGTATTTATTTAAACACAGCAAAACATTGTCAATTATCCCTATCTGTCCAGAGAGGGAAAAAGACATATTATTTATTTAAACAAGCGCTTTTGTGATGGATTATCATAAAATGTCATATGTAAAAGATGGTTCCCTTCATGTTGAAAATGAAACCTACGGTTATATTTTTCATTTTGATTTTGATTTAATTTTCATACACTTCCACTTTCTCATCATGCATGGCTGCTTAAATTCATTTCGCTTGTCAAGAGAGAAAAATTTTCATAATTAAACACTAAAACGTGGTGGCCTTTTAGCAGATTAGCACATATTTCATATTTGTTTTTTCCCCTCCATTTCTATTCTATTATAGCATAGTACTCTGTTTTTTTGTTTCCCTTTCTCATGTAAATAATCTATGAGTTTTTAATATTTGATTTTTCCACAAACAAATAAAAGTCCTCTGCTTCAGGCAAAGCCAACCTGTGACGACACAGGGAAGCCACAACTGCATTTATTTATAGTTTTAAATACACAACTGAGCTCATATCTGCCATCGCTTTCCATGTTTCGATGTTCTATGTTTCTGTGTCCTGTCGGAAGTCAACAGTACCTATAACATTGATTTATGCTGTGTAGTACCTTCCCCTGCTCTGCTAGAATATGTGCCTGTTGTATAGGAAGAGGACACGCCCCCAAGGAGCCAAAGTCATGCTCTCTTGGTCTATATGATGGGCCACTTTGAGGTAAGGCCCACAGTTTTATTGATGGCCCTGACTACAGGAAGGGGGGAGGGTATAAATTGAAATTTAGTTGTCCCCAGTTTGGTATATAAAAGACTGGGGTAGTTCCTTCCCCAGGTTGTCTATGCCTGCTCTGCTTGAATATGTGTCTGTTGTATAGGAAGAGGACACACCCCCAAGGAGCCAAAGTCACACCCTTGGTCTATATCATGGACCACTATGAGGTAAAGCCCAAAGTGTTTGTTTTTCCCCAGTGGAGTATATAAAGAACCAGGAACATTACAGTGTTGGCAAAAAAACAAAACACCTGGGACTACTGCAGTGGGCAAATAAATAACATTTGCAATTACACGTGTAATTAAACACAAGCCTCTTTATAAACTGCAAGACATCAGCAATACCTACTACAATGGAGCATGATGGGATTTGTAGTTCTACCAATACTGGAGTTCTGCAGGTTACCTGTGCCTGCTTTGGTAGAATATTTTTCTATACAAAGAGAACACGCCCCCAAGGAGCCAAAGTCATGCCCTCTAGTTTCTATAATGGACCACTATGGGGAAAACAGTACTCTGTACAACAGCAATGATATAAGTAGGGAGGGTGGGGGGGTTATAAATAATAAAGTACTAATTGGTTATATTACGGTGCATCATTGTGGAATATTCTCATAGACTTCGCTGGAAAGAGGATCACAGATATTTCCAGAGGTCTGTGAATGACTGCTGCGGTTACAGGAGTATTGATTGAAACATTTAATTCACCTGGTTAGTACTAATAAGTAAGAACATTAATACTTTTCTGTTGAGATTAATAACGTGCAGCGAGATATTCATACAATGTGAGGGAGACAGAGGAGCTGTATGCTGTCTCATGCAGAAAAACCTTATCTGTATTTATATAAACAGGACTCGAAGTGGGAATTTTTAAGTGGGGGTATAATGCTAATCCCCGGCCCTTGTATATGCCCACCCCCCCTCCGGATCTGTGATTTCGTGATAATTCAGATCAGTAGGGGGCAGAACTTATGCATGAGGCAGGGCTTAGCAGGGAATAATGTGCCGGTATACCATACCGGTGTATACCAGTCCACTTCGAGCACTGTTACAAGACAAATACTTTATTTTTACTCTGAGTGTAAAGTTAAGAAACATGTCCTCTGTTCAATTTTGTCAACTCATTTTTCTGTTTGCACCAAATCTTTACTACAACACGGTAGAAATTTTGGGGTTGGGTAAGTGGCCTCTGATTGGTGCATGACTACCATGGTAACCACTGTCACAGGATATAGTGAGCACAAAAATTTTAGGAGTCTAGGCTGCCCTGTAAACCTCTATTCTATGTGTATGTAAACCCTCAAAGAGAGATTTTAAAAAGGATGTATTGATTGTGTTGGTTGAAAATTTAAGAACAATAATTGTGTCAAAAAACCATTAAACCATGTACCCAATGTAATATGGGCAATTAAGAACTCCATTAATACTATAAAAATGGCTATGACATGGTAGGCGTTAAGTATAAGTTGCCTGAAGGTACTCAGAAGTTATTCTGATTGAGAGAAAACCCTTTGAACGGCACTGAACAGTGGAAATCAAATCAAACAGGTTAAGTTTGTGTCGTAGATATGGGACTTATGAAGGCTGAGCGTTAATGTGTTTTCTGCCCATTTGTCCTTTTGTGCATGGAGTTGAATGCTGCATTGCCGCCCTGATAATATCAGGGGGCACTAGACTTCCACTTGCTAATTATATTCCCAGCCATTACCATATATCGGCTGCAGATTATTAATCCATTAACCTTGTCTCATGATTTATGCTATTTCTAATACTGTACATCACCTCCCACTCAAGCAAGTGACATATGCATCCTATTAATGTTATTTCATAATTGTGAAGCCAAGGCGTAATTTAAAGGCGCATTTATATTCATGGTTACAGTGAGTTCCGGCACCTCTGCTTCCCACTCGTGCCATGTAGGATGAGAGTTTTACCGTTCTGTGTCAGTGGTATTAAACAAGATCATTAATAAACCTGTCACCCAGTCATTTCTGCTTTACTATTATGGGTTTCTATTTCTCTTGGTACTGTTTTATTGTTATTATTTAACCACGGAGGTCCCTGTTGCCTGTTAATATTAATAGCAATTCGCTCAGAGGTTTCTTTGGAATGAAGGTGGTCGATGTTGTATGAATTTGCATATTGTGACCAGGTAGGTTATTCCAGTTCAGGTAATTTCAGGGGAATATGATACAGTGTAGCTGGTATAACTGGCCTCAGATATACTACTCCTTGTCACAATATGCAGGTTCTGTAAAAGCTATTAGACTTTTACCCATAAGCTACAACAGGGAGTAGGGACTTTCTGCTCAACGGGTGGTCGAGGTGTGTGGGCAGAAGAGGTTACTTTACTGAAAAATCGCTTGGTATAAGGGGTTACACAGGACCATCAATTACTGAGGGAGGCTATGGAGTGGTGGACAAAAGGGGCATTATCTGTGGGAGGTTAGAGTTAAAAAATGGATTGGTTAGGCTGCGTGGAAGAAGCAGTTAATAAAAGGGAAAGGTTAGGGTTATGCTGTGGGGAGGAGAGAGTTATTAGAAGAAGATTAGGGTTAGGCTTCAGGGAGGATACAGTTAATAGGAGGGGAAGGTTAAGGTTAGGCTGTGAAGAGTTAGGGAAAGTTAGGGTTAGCTTGGGGGGGGGGTATATATAAAGAGGAAAGGATAGGGACAGGTTTCAGGGAGAGGATTGTTCATGGAAGAGGGAGGTTACATCCGTGTGTTCATTATGGAGACTGATTCACATCCATGAAATGTTAGGAAACCAGTGTGAACAGTCACCAGTCCAGGATTTCATGCAATTAGCCGCAGCTAGTTTTATTGCACCAAACAAAATAAACATAAACAAAATCCTAGCCCATCTGGGCACTAGCTAGACACTGGTATGCCTCTCTAACACAGAGACCAGGCCTACTGCCAGGACCTCCAACACACAGACAGTCTTACTCACACAGGTAAGTTTGGGTTGTCAGCACCACATGTCTCTCAGGCTACCTGCCTGCTTCCAGCTCAGTGAGACACTGANCCACCACCTCACACACCTAATGAAGGNTTANNCAGGTGCAGACCTCATTAGGCCTGGACAAGCCATAAGCCATGAGTGGCTTGTTGGATGAAGGGCCCTCCCACTCTCCCTAACATCCAACCCCAGGGACACTGTCTGGTTTCCACCAGTTTATACATACTGTTGGGAAAGATATTTCCCAACAGAACAACCAGTAATCTTTCTCCCTGGGGTTTCAGCACANACATNCCAGCACCTGGGACACATATATGGCATATCTCTTATAATGCCTTTGACTTCACCACAATACATACAGCTGGTTTCCTAGCATTGCAAAATTACATCAGTATATGTATATCCTCTAACCACGCATGTTATATGTACTGTAATAATTTTACAAAAAAATACTTCATTCATCATTCACATGAATGTTTACCTGGACGTATTCTTTCTTACCCAAATGCTTGCAATCAAAAACCAGATAACACCAGCACTGCTTGATTCCCTGTAGTTAGCAATAATTCTTTCCTCAGATGCCGTAATATCAATTATGTTGCTAAACATCTAAAACCCACAGACATACGACTCCGTAAATGTGTCACTCAGCAAATGAGATGCACAGATATCAAGTACACATTTCTCTGCATCGCTGTTCACTTCCCAAACCTGCCGCTTCTTCCAATTCCCGTCAGAGGCGATTTGCAGCTTATCAGATAAATTAGGCAGAAACGAGTCATTTCATAGAATCTGACTGCTACTCCTGTCAAGGTTGTATGGGTGATGTAAATCCAGAATATATATATACATATATATATATATATATATATATATATATATATATATTAAAGTCCACAAGTTTTATCCACACTTCAGCACAATCCTCATTTTACGTGGTCCCCCCTCTTCCACATTGAGCACTGTATGTATATATATATATATATATATATATATATATATATCATGGTTGCCTCCCAAATTTTGGGCAGTTCTCCCGGTATCCCAGGAGAGTCTGCAAATCTCTGTGGCAGTGATTTCATGTAAATGACTGCATCATCCCTGTTTGTTAAGATATAGACAGGGTTTAATGATGTCAAGCTCCGCCCTTACATAGCAAAAGATATGTTTTTGCCATTCAGGGGGTGTGGCTTTGGGTGCGATTTGCATAAATCTGCATAAAGCTTTGTAGAAACCAAAAGCCGGCAACCCAAAATGGTGACACTACCATATTTTTCCCTGATGTCCGATACAGACTTTTAGCAAAAACACAGCAATATCACTTAGCAGTTATTATTATTATTATTATTATTATTAATGCTTATTTATTAGGTGCTACATGTACGCAGTACGCAGAGGTGTACGCAGAGGTGTACAATGGGAAATACGGATGGGGAAGAGGGGCCCTGCCCGCAAGCTTGCATACTAAGTGGACAATTTAGACAGATGCCAATTAAGCTGCCGATATGTTTTTGGGATGTGGGAGGGAACGCTATCCGTGCTGCCCCATTTAATGCGATCATGAAAGTTATAGGTATGGGGGATAACTATTTACCTTATGTCCTTTATGGGAATGTATTAATGAATCACTGTATGTCACTATTAGTGATTGCTGCCCTAATTAATCAATTATTGTTAAATTATTCAGATTATAATGGGTGCCCTGGTGACAATGACATATAACACAAAGCTATAGCACATGAGAACACAAGGGAAAACCTCTGAAAGTAGTTGCACATATCAAACAGTATAAATATATGAATCAATTGCTTTGTAAGGCTTGGATCACAATGTACTAATGGCAGGGCGGTCCCCGTGGCCTGAAATGTTTTTCATAGTAAATTGTGTTTCATTTGACATTTTAAAATACAGAGAAATGGAGAGTGGTGTCAAACTATAACAAGAAAATAGTTATATAATAATCCACAGGCCTTTTAGCTCATCATGCAGGAATGAATCAGTGCACTACAGCGAATTGTGTGTTCCCAAAGCAGCGCCAATGACCCATGACAGCTTACATGTGATGTAGAGAGACTCTGCTGCGAGACGGTCGTCCCCTCTCTGGCAGGACATAAGTGAGGGACTTAGATCCTGTGTCTGTGTCTGGCAGTCACACGCAACCTAGGGTTGCTGTCTCTCCTGGAAATTCAGGGAGACTCTCGGATTTTAGGCAATTCTCCTGGTATGCCGTCAGAGTCTGCAAATCTCCCTGGACCCAGACAGTAAATTTTATGTAATTCACTGGCTCGGCCACGGTTATATGAATGGACGGGGCTTGATGACATCATGTACGCCAAGTAAAAGTATGGGGTGTAACACCAGGGGGCGAGGCTTCAGGTGTGATTTGCATAAATCACGATTAATTAGGATTTACTAACAAATTTTAAAAAGTCCCAGAACCTTGAACCTATTTATTGATTGACATCTATTTTCTATTATAAATACTTTAGGGAGGAGATGGATCAATAGAAGGGTTAGGCTACAGGGAGGGGATAGAGCATAGAAGGAGACTCCTGAATTTCAGGTAGTTCTCCTGATATCTCAGGAGAGTCGGCAACCAAAGGTTCTCGGGAGGGAGAAACCAAAATTCAGCAACCCTGGTGTAGGCAATGGGGATTTGTTGTTTCTCTGATCAGTTCATGCTGTCTATCAGAGAATATTTTGTATTTATAGATCCTCTTTGCCTGTACGGTTGCCAGGAATCACATCTTTTTGTTGCCAAACCTTCAAAAATAAAAAAAGTCTAGTTGTTGCTAATAGCAACCAGTCCTTTTCCATCATATTGCATTCCTTTTAATGATACCTAGATTTTGACTGGTTGTAACAAGTGATTTTTCCTTTATTGACGTGTAAATTATTGATTAGAAACTCTAACGGTGTACCCTTGAAAACCCAAGCAGACTGGTTATATTCCTCTCTACCTAAGAACTGCACCATTGGCCTTCCAAGCCGGGGTGTTATCATCTAAGAAACACTGAATGTTGTGGGAAAGTACATGTACATCTCTATTTTAGCTCCCATTCTCTCTGTGTCTTCCTAGAGAATCTTGGCAGATGCCCACGCCACATTAAGATATATGTCAGCTGTATTATAAACCGACTCCAACACCACCCCAAGCAAGCCGAATGGGCGGATATAAAAAGAAATTGCATAGATAAATAGAATTTAAAGGACGCACACATAAACACTAAAAAATTATTTTGTTTACGCATTTTGGCTGCAACTTTTTATCGCTGAACATTGAGAATAGAACGCGAACGTAATAACTGTATTATACCTGGTATAAAATGATGGAGATTCAGTCCGCTGATGGAGATGAGGCCATATCCATTTACAAACATAACCCATTTAGAAGGAAAGTATTAAACTTCAGTGCAAATGGATGGAAGGCAAATTAGCCTTATCTTTCCTAACATCTCGACTTTGTGATCTAATGTTAACCGAAAACAATAGTAATAATGTAATAATAATAACGCTTTTTTATGTGTGCGTTTATTCTCCTTCCAGTTATATGGCTGTTGCCTGTGTACTACCATTACTATGCATTAGCAAACTTTTCCTAACCCGAAACTTACTGTTTCCTTAGCACCTCATGGTTAGAGATGTCCTTATAAAACTCTGATTCTTACTTAATACTATATAGTAAAAAGAAGAACACATATGTAAGAAGGAGCGATATTCTGTAATAACAAGCAAAACATTAAAAAAGATCAGATCCTATTGTCACAGGTCCAAACATACAAAACAATGGACCAGATTAAGACTTTTTAGGCACTATTAACTTACTCATGAATTACTCAATAATGAGCAAAACCATGTTAAATTTCATTAGTTGCAAACAGTATTAGAGTTGAGAGATGTTGTTTCCAGCCCAAGTGTAATAACAGTGTAACAGTAACGCTGGTCAGTATCTGTGTGCAACATGCAACAATAAAGTATTCTCCCTGCATGCAAACACTGACATTCATTTTACCCCCCCCC
>JABWIB010000533.1:67844-92425 GCA_016617825.1 Platyplectrum ornatum | reverse complement strand
TTAATGAGTGCACATCTAACAGATTTCTGCTGTGAGGGTCATTTATCTGTTGATTGGAAAGATTATCTTTCTGGTGTATGGCCAGCTTTAATCTTGGGTAAGTGTCTAAAATTTTCCACTTATAAGCGGTTGAGTATAATTATAATCCAGCCAATCACCTTCCCTTATTGTTCCCTCTTGTTGACACGTTTTACTTGACTCTTAATCGACAAAGTTTCGGTCTAAGAAGGACAAACAAAGGGGCTTTCTAACTGCCCTATTGCCAGTAGAACCTTGCCTGTTGCTGGTAGCCTCAAAGCTTTCATTCCATGAAATGTCCATGAAATCCTCATTGCGGTATTAATAAAAGAATAAAATTGAGAACATAGAACTATACCCAGTGAGCGGAACACCTCTGCTGCAGACAAACATCTTTGTCCCTCTCGCATGGACAACACCTTCCAAAAGCAGAGAATACTGTGGCTACCGTGTAAGGGCACAGCCAATTCCTTAATGTACATTTTAAATGCCTTCCCCTGCCCACTTTGCAGACATGGTTGCTATGGGCAACATCTCGACTTTTCCATTTCCGCAGTTTAGTAAATATGAATCGTGTTGCTCAAGCCATGCTGTCATAATGGATTCCTGCGCATAATTCACTCATGCACAATAATCCTACGTAATTCCCTTTAGCATGTCGTTCCAGAGTCTAGATTCTGTTTATTATGATGATTATTATTGTTATTATCATTATTATTTTTATTATTTTCATCATCATTGTTATAGTTATAATTATGGTTATAGTTATTATTATTATTATTATCATTATGATTATGACTATTATTGTTGTAGTTATGGTTATAGTTATTATTGTTATTATTATTATTATTATTATTATTATTATTATCATTATCATTATGACTATTATTTTTATAATTATGGTTATAGTTATGATTGTTTTTATGATTATGACTATTGTTGTTATTATTAAGAAGAAATGAATAGTAAGAATTACACACATATCTCACATGTGATATTGTACCTATGAAGAATATGGAAATATTTAGCTGGGATGATTAAACTGTGAGCACCGGTGGCTGAATTCAGTCAAAATGTGACATATTTTGCAGCAATACATGAAATGAGGAGCAAATGAAAGACATGTCCTATTGTTATAGCACCTCCGATCCTTTCCACATCACGCTGCCAATCTCTGCAATATAATAGACACCATGTATGATCCAATCTAACACATACAATTCTCTAGGAGTCTTGGAGCATTTGATACAAAACTATTACAGTATTATTCCCTGACAAGGTGAAAGGCTGAGAAAAGAAATAATCTCGCGCTTCCCGCATGAGGAAAACTAGACAAGCAAATGGCATACAGGGAAGGGTCATATAACTTCCTTGCAGTTCATGATGGGAACTGCAAAGCATTATGGGACTTGCAAATGAAAACAAAGGACAGGCACCAGAAAATACCCTTATAACTTGGTATTTGGTAATGTTCACTGGGATGCCCTTTGTATGACTGTAGGTGGTGATTACAATGTTTCTCTCCGAATTGGTGCTGTTCTCAGGATGCAGTTTGTATTTGGTGGTGGTCACTAGAATGCTCTCTGCATTAGTGGTGATCTCAAGGATGCTCTCTGCATTAGTGGTGATCTCAAGGATGCTCTCTGCATTAGTGGTGATCTTAAGGATGCTCTCTGTATTTGTGGGGGTCTCAAGGATGCTCTCTGTATTGGTGGTGGACACTAGGATGCTCTCTGTATTGGTGGTGGTCTCTAGGATGCTCTCTGTATTGGTGGTGGACACTAGGATGCTCTCTGTATTGGTGGTGGTCTCTAGGATGCTCTCTGTATTGGTGGTGGTCTCTAGGATGCTCTGTGTATTGGTGGTGGTCTCAAGGATGCTCTCTGTATGCTGGTGGTCACTAGAATGCTCTCTGTATTGGTGGTCTCTAGGATGGTCTCTGTATTGGTGGTGGTCACTAGGATGCTCTGTGTATTGGTGGTGGTCTCTAGGATTCAGTCTGTATTGGTGGTGGTCACTAGGATGCTCTGTGTATTGGTGGTGGTCTCTAAGATTCAGTCTGTATTAGCTGGGGATCACTAGGTTGCTCTCTTTACTGAAAACAAAACACAGGTTCCCTGTATCCCGGGTGAGTCTGCAAATCTCCCGGAATTTTATGGAAATCACTGTCCCAGCTCCGATCATTACTATGATGGGTGGAAATTGATCACATCAAGCCTCGCTCAACAACTGGAAAATAGGTTTTTTCATCTGGGGTTGGGGCTTTCGGTGTAATTCACATCAGGGAGGGAGAAAGAAAAAGTCAGCAACACTGGAATTACCTAGTCTCCAACAATTGCCGACCTCACGTGCCTCTTCTTTCACAATAAACCAATGGTTGTGTATTCACTGTCTCCTCTGCTCTGTCACCTCTCTCTCATCAGCTTTGTTCATGGTCTCTCCTCCGTTCTGTGAATACTCTCTTTATCACTCTCTCCTCTAATTTGTCCCTGCTCTCTTCTTCGCTCTGTCCCTTCCCTGCACTGTTCTGTCCCCTCTCCTCACTGTTCTGTCCCCTCTCATCACTGTTCTGTCCCCTCTCTCCACTGTTCTGTCCCCTCTCTCCACTGTTCTGTCCCCTCTCTCCACTGTTCTGTCCCCTCTCTCCACTGTTTGTCCCCTCTCTCCACAGTTCTGTCCTCTCTCCCCTTCGTTCTGTCCACAATGTCTATCTCATCCGGAAGAATTCTGATCAGTTAACCCTGTTTCTAGTATTTAACCATATATCCACACCACCAGCTTTTCCCATTCCCAGCAGTTAAAATGCTGCTATAGGAACAAGAATGAGGCAAGTGGTTAGCGCCACAGTCTCGTAATTCACAGGAAGAGGATGCATAGAGAACTTTGAATCTGAATCAAGCTGCACATACTAACTTAATGGCCTGAATCCTAAGTTTTGACAATGCAGCTTTTGAATCTATCAGATCCCTGCTGTAGCCATAAACTTATATAATACAAACTAATTGGCCAGTGAAACTGAGCGCTTATACAGGGATGACATTTTTTCAGACTAGGTTCATGCCGCTGAATGCGTTAAATCCAGAAAGCCTGCAAGGGGGAGAGAAAGACACAGGACTGCGGAGGTGTTAACTTGTTACACGGTATATCACCGGGTGTAGACACAAAGCGTGCCTGCCCTGGAGAGGTGAATGGCAGATAGATGACACCATTTCGCTGGGCCCTATATATAACATTTCATAGTGCTGTTTGTTTTTTTTGTACAATTTCACATGGCTATTACTGTCAGGCAGTGTGTATTACTAATAATATGTGACTATCTGGAATACTCACAGTCCTCAGGCATGAAGGCAAACTTTATGTCACAACAAGTAAATCATATAAGGGGCATTTTCCTGCCACAATGTGTCCATGACGGAGAGATCTTTAGCATAGTGCAATTATTTTCTTCTGCAACCATAAAATGCCATTTACACGCATAACTAATCCTAGGAAAGGAAATGCTAATCTCTGGAGCTAATCTCACTGATTCAGCTGGTAGTTACTCCTTATTGCTGTGTTATTATAATATCAGAGTTTGCTGGTCCTAAATCTTCTTTTTTTCCCAATAAAATGATAGCTAAATTGCAGCTGTCTCATGGAAATGAGAAATTTTATATTAAGAACAGGAAAATATTTCTATTTTGGCAATATACCCATTCATTACCATGGAGAGAGGATGGATCATAGAAGGGGAAGGTTAGGGTTAGGCTGTGGGGAGGAGATGGATCATAGATGGGGAAGGTTAGGGTTAGGCTGTAGGGAGGGGATGGATCATAGATGGGGAAGGTTAGGGTTAGGCTGTAGGGAGGGGATGGATCATAGAAGGGGATGGTTAGGGTTAGGCTGTAGGGAGGGGATGGATCATAGATGAGGAAGGTTAGGGTTAGGCTGTGAGGAGGGGATGGATCATATAAGGGCCTGGTTAGGGTTAGGCTATGGTGAGGGAATGAATTGTAGATAGGAAAGGTTATGGTTATGTTGTGGGTAGGGGATGGATCATAGAAAGGGAAAGTTAGGGTTAGGCTGTAGAAAAGGATAGATCATAGCATTGGGAGGTTAGGGTAACCACTGAGGCACAGTGCTGTCTGTTTTTGGGCCCATTCCATTTTAGTTATAGTGCCACAAAACTACAGCTTCTGCAATACCCAATGCTGTATTGTCTCCACCAACTGAATGGTTGCAAGCCCATGTGACCCTTTGAACCAATAGGAGGCTTCATGTCCTGTCCCCATTTAGCAAACTATTCGAATTATGGTTACACAATATCGCAGAGGTCTGTAAGTGTGCTGCCCGCTCACGAGCGCACCTACCAGCATTTATACCTAATACTTACCTTCATTCCATGTGTCAGGTGTCTCTACCATCTATATTTACTAAGCAGCAGTAATGGAAATGTGAGGATGCTGTGGACAACATCACCACTATTCCATTCCCGCCGCTTAGTAAATACAGGCCCTGGTCTCTAGATTGTAAGCATGTCACCCTTACCTGCAGGAAAGCACATTATTCCACGCTTTTACAATTTACTACAAATGCTTGTTTAATGAAGCAGACTCTAACGGACTGAGAGTTGTGATTTGCAGTGTTATGCAAAATAGTTTTTTAATACTATATTCAGACGGCAACAATAGCTCCCGAACTCCACAGTTTAGCTGGAGACAACAGCGCAATGCAACAATTCTTATCCTAACATATAATTTTGTGTTCCGCCACCCCTCAGTTTTAGTTCACCTCGATAATATTCAGTATGAAGCAGATTGGCAGACTTCTATAGTCAAAGAAATACTTAATTCCCTATATTAACAATGAAGGCGTGAAATGACCCTACAGGTTTACACTCAATCCGGAGAAATTTAAGACAGGAGAAAAAGTAAAAACTTTCTCTAAATATGTTCTTATAACATTCCGGAGTATGCTGTACACAAGACAGACCAGTGGACTGGATTTAGACTACCACATGACCTATGCCCTGATGACCGAATGCAAAACTCGGGTTCTTAGACATGAGCCTATGCTCTGACAGTGAAAGACTGCCAGAATCAGGTTTTGATTAAGCACACACCTCATTATACACTATTAACATCTGGATCCCACGTCCCTCATTCTGCACTCTGGTGTTAAAACCTGGATAGTACGTAAGGACTGAAGCCAACCCTTACTATACTATTACCATCCCTACACTCCATCAATACCAACCCGCCCTGTGGATCGACTGATAGAGGTATAATTCCTAAACATCAACATATTTGGAAAAACGTTGGGAAGGCAGAAGTCGGGCGCGTCACAATGACATCACATACCCCCACCTCGACATTGTGACGCGCCCGACTTCTGCCTTCCCAACGTTTTTCCAATAATTTTACTTAGGTGCCGTGAGATACCTTAGGCAAATAGGGCAGCTCCTAAGAGATACCAAACACCAAAAAAAACAGAGCGCTACAACCGTACCACACAGTATCAACATATTTGGCCTATTAACTGTTAAGATATAAAAGTGGATTGCATTTCCCGGTAATACAACTATTTGCACATCATGCACATCAACTCTCGAAAACAGTTTTTAAAAAAATGTTGGTTTGACAAAAGTATATTTTTCCTGTGAATAGATAATTGACTACTTGATGAGAAGTCAGGCTTTCTTTCCCATTAGCTCAACGAGACTGCAGTATTATTGAAATCAGCAACACTTCATCTCTCTCTCTCCTCGGCATGGATGCCAAGACTGGGTGCCCCTAGCAAGCGAAAAGAAAAGAAAATTAGAGAAATACTTAACACATCTAATAGTTCAGTAAAAATCACATTCTGTGAACAAGATATAGGAGCTAAAGTTAGGAAATCGCCTGATGGGGGGGTTTAATTTTGTTCAAGATTTGAAAAGAGAAGAGAAAGAAGATAAAAAGAGACCGGTGGCCAAAAAGAAGAGTAAGGAAAAAAAAGAAAGGTAAGAAAAGAGCAGAAATAGATCAGTCAGGTAGCAGTAGGGAATGAAACAGAAGAAACCTCAAAGCAATCGGTAGAATGCCAGGAGTGGAACACTACAATAAGTAGCCCACGGCTCCCAAGTCATACATTTCATTTTCTATGCATACCACGTATTGGCCAGGACATCATGTCAAATGAAGAATTCTGGTAGTGACCATCGGGAATTCCCAAGGACATATTTCGGAGTAAATGGTAGATGAAGTTGTAACAAGATAGAGGGAAAGTTTTGACTCATAATGCTCTGATCCTGGGACACTTCTATCAAGTATGGAGATATGACCCGGTGGCTGGGACATTCGAGGTAAACCAAGCTGTAGTTGTGCCCGTGTATCACCGGTAATATAATATGTGGACAATGTTCTATAGTGTGTAGACATAGCAAACTTAAGTTCATACCCTCATGCCTGGCAATGACTTAATTGTCATAAAAGTCTTCTCTTTAATTTAAAACAATGTCAAAATTTTCCCTCTCCGTTGTCTCAAGTTCTTCCCGTCAAAGCACCAATAGGGAGACTTCAGTGGGTTTATGGTCACACATGTCCTATCCTCACACTGACCTGTAGAGGGGATTAGTTATTTAGTGGCCCTGGATTAGCAATTTATCCAGTCCCGACCACTGGGGGGGGCTTGTGGAGTTCGGAGAGGGGGCAGGCTGAGCTCCTGTACAGGTTTCCCCTCCTCTGAACTCCAAAGGCACGGCGTGGCACCCAATACTAAAAAATAAATGTGCTTGTAGAGGTGGGGGGTATGTGGGGGGCACTACCCGAACCCAGAATTTATCTTGGCAGCCCTGGTGACTACTACCCATACATAGAGAATCTCATCGCATGCATTGTGTCACTCTGGTTTAACTTTATGCTCATGAGTTTATGTTCAGAACCGGCCCAGTGTGTGTAATAAGGCAAAATGATTAAAGGCATAATTCATTTCCACTATCAAGCACACAAACCTTCTATATTCTAATAGTCCACAACATATTGCCGTCCCCTTAATACCACCCTGAAGGTAACACGACAAACTACCCCTGACGTTTGCTTGACAAATTATATATTTGCAAGACAAAACATCAAAGGGAAGGCATTTCTACGTTGTAAATATATGCCGTGTACATATAAATGTATGGTGTAATTTTCACCATCTACGTGTCAACTGCAAAGCGGCTCCCCTCAACATCCCTGCTGTGGCTACGGTTTCAGTTAATTAAATGTTAATTAGAAAGTATATTTAATATAAAATTATCTCAGCACATGATTAGTGTATTCCTTTTACAGCCTCTTTTATAAAAATTAATTGGCCCAGGCTGTTTTGATGTATAAGCAGGTTGGTTGCTAAGGATGTAGTATGAAACATGTTCACAACAAGAGTCAGACTTTAACATTCACAAACTAACCTAAGAGTGCTGGTTCTAAGCCAAAAAAGATTCCTCGGATACTCTTCCAGGGGCCCAATCACAACACAAAGGGCCACACATTCATAGTTCACATTGTCAATCATTTGCTTAAACCGGGGTTCGAAGTGGGGGTGTATATGGCATACCGACACTTCTCCCACTGGCATAAATGAAACATTACACATTTCCATTGACTTCTATTATATTCTGTGTTTCCATACTGCCACTTCTAAATTTCCACTTCGACCACTGGCTTAAACTAAAAGAAAAGTGGCCACTTGGGTCCGGACACAAAGTTTTTAGCACATGTGAATTGCACACACAAGACGCGTAGGAGAGGATTAACAATGGGGCTAATTGGACTACAACTCCAGGCTCTATTGTCTAAAAGGGACCTTATAATTAATTAATTAGGGGCATATTTAATTAATTATGCAAATTTTACTTTGCCTTCTGAGATCCCTGGAAGCAGAAGTCAGTAACCCTGATATACCATCACTTTGTACGCTCTGTGTCTAAAATTTGCACCCATCCAATTTGCACGTCTGTCTCGTCCTTTGAATGTCCTTTCACGACCTCCTCTCCACAGAAGAGGGCAAAACGGAATAGAAATGGATTAATGAATCCTCTTTCATGCTTCCTGCAAGACAAATGAGATTACAAAACCAAATGATGTTTAATACTAATATCATGCTCTCCTATGAATTCAAGGGTAGAGCTGTATCATATAAGATGTAGTTTGGCATGAGAGATAATGACCGAAAACATCATTAACAATTGCGTTTAGTAAATAGTTACAATATTAAAGATGAAACCCCAACACCATCACCACACATATTTATCTGTTCTGGTAATGTCATGGATATTGGGCCATGGGCAATGTTTCGATTGTAATCATAGCGATTAGAAAGAGATGCCCACAAAATGTACTCAGGACATATTAACACATTTTAATTTACCTTTACTAGCAGCACCTGAACGTTTGGTACTGTACCTTACTCCTCCAAGATAGAGGTGAGTTCCTGCATGGAGAAGGGGGCACTGTACTCCCCTCCCATCAATATGGATTAAATGCTATTGAAATGAGATCTCAGAGGCTTTGTTCCTTTAACACCCCATTAGCGGGTGAGGTTTGCCGCTGCAATATTTCGACTCCGCACAGATGAACCGGGGAGGAGCATGATGAACCCGCACCAGAATTCTGCATTGAAAGGTAAGATTATGCCCTAACTCGTCCCCTAGCCCTCAGCCCACCCTATCTATTACCCTAACCTTAATCTTTGATCTCTCTCAGCCTAACCCTAACCTTTCCCTTTAACCTTTAGCATATATTGGCATCCAATGTATCTATATTGTGCGCAATATGGTGCCCATGTGATCGGTTCCTATATTATATGCATAACCATGCTAGACACATAAAGGCTTAAACCTTGTTGTTTTAATAACCTTTATTTCTAAGTAGATCTTAACTATAACAAGAGATATACACATTGGACCAGATCCAGACATTAGTACTATTGACTTAATCATGACTTACTCATGAGTGGGCAAAACCATGTTTAATGGCGCAGGAGGCAAATTTCATTAGTTGCAAACAGTATTAGAGTTAAGAAATTGTTTTCTAGTCCAAGTCTAATAACAGTGTAACAGTAACACTGGTCAGTATCTGTGTGCAAAATGCAACAATAAAGTATTCTCCCCTGCAATTCAACATGGTGAGTCCAAGTCGTGAGTAAGTCAATAGTATGTCTGGATCTGGTCAATTGTCCTTATTGTACATACAATCTCTTGAGGTAGGGTCTTGCAAGCACAACACTATATAGGTACCAAAGTAGTGGCCTTCCCTCGTCAGAGTAAAGTTGGAATGCTGTGGACATAGGACCTCCGGCTGAGGAGATCCGCATCTGTATATAAATGTATGTCTAGGTAGTGCATAACTTCCATGAGAACTCAGGAGTTAATATACAGTAGATATTTTTTCCAGTATTATCACCTTGTCTCCGCGGACTATCAGCCGACACAGTCATCCTCACTTAGTTGACTAAAGAATCACGTAGTTAATTTTTATTTCAAGTAGACGGCACAGACAGCATTGTAGGTTTAAGGGAGAGTGTCAAACTGAACCATATGAAGGAGCTTCAGAGAACATTGCCCTCAGGTGAATATATATCTAGGTCGTGTGCTGGAGACTCATTGTACGGCTTGATTTCAGCCGTTCTTTAGGTTGCTCTGCTGAGAATTCCTCTTCCCCTCAAAGACATTGTCTCTGTCAGTCATGATACAGTATTATATGCCGTAGAGTGTGTTATATTGCAGGTGCATGTATTGTCTTATCATCCAATTGTAATTAAGGACTGTTCATGGGATGCACTTTCCGGTCGAAAGACACTTTCATAGGGACAACCCAATTAATTGGGATGCTTTTCCCGCTGAATCAATTAGTGTCTAAAATATTGAATATATACCCGTCTCCGACAATCCCATTTCTGACCAAGCCATCTGGACTTCAAATGGGGCTACTGTGGCAGGCTAGGAAAGGTTAGGGTTGTGTTATTAGGGAATAGGAAGTTAGGGTTATGCTTTGTTAAGGGGATGGTTATGGTAAGGCTGCAGGAGATTTTGGGGTCAGGCAGTTAGTAGTTAGTAGAAGGTGATTGTTAGGGTTAGGCTGTGGAAGACAGAAGTATAGGGTGAGGCTGTTACTAGGGTAAGGTTATGGTTAGGCTGCAGGAGATAGAAGTTTAGGGTGAGGCTGTTAATAGGGTAAGGCTATGGTTAGGCTGCAGGAGACCGAAGTTTAGGGTCAGACAGTTAGTAGTGTCAGGTTAGGGTTAGGCTGCGGCACTTAGTAAGGGTTAGTCTGTTAAAAAAGGGAAAGCTAGGATGTGGTAGATTGAGGGTAAGGTTAGGGTTAATCTGCAGGAGATGGAGGGATAGGCATAGACAGTTAGAAGGTGATTGTTAGGGTTAGGCTGTGGAAGATAGAAGTATAGGGTGAGCTGTTACTAGGGTAAGGTTATGGTTAGGCTGCGGGAGATAGAGCAAAAGGGCTAGGCTGTTAAAAAGGGAGGGTTAGGCTGCAGGATATAAAGGATAACTTTGTTAGAAGGTAAGAGAAGATTAAGATAAGAATGCAGGAGTGCGGGAGATGGAGGGTTAGGGAAGGACAAATAGAAGGGGGGAGTTAGGTGAAGGGTTAGAAGAAATTTGTACCTTTCGACACAGGAACATTCTCATCGCTGTCCTTTTGTCTTCTTTGCAGCAGTTGCCAATTTACTGCTGTAGTGGCTGCAGGCTATGTCTTTTATTCCAAGTCACTTTGCACAGGTTCATATCATTTATATGGTTTTCAATGCTTTAGCGAAGGTCAGTTCAGGTAAGATCACACCGGTGTTGTAGAATGCTGTGATTTCTAATGAGGAATACACACTGTTCTAATGCTGGGTTGCAATCAGTCAGTGTTACCATAATTGTGATTGGGGAAAATTGTACTGCACTATCCATTCACTTGTAGCAGAATCCTTCTCAAAAATCTACAAAAGAGCTTTTTATGAAAATATAAGGGGTAGGATAATATTACTGTACTCGACCATCATATTTCATCATGGTTCACGTGAGGCCCAACGGCAACTTACCACAAGAGCTGACAGTCTCATTTAAGACCTTAACCTTAAAGATCCAGACAATCTGCATTCGATGCACCAAACCCAACACCAGTGAGGATCCAGTTGCTGTATCCACAAGCTTCTCTGTATTGGAATTCGGGTCTTAAGGCTCGATGAATGAACAACCGTTTTGTGCATTTCAACCCAAAAGCAAATGGGTATCTTAAGGGTTAACTCTAGTGTATGTCAAAGTGTGCTCAGATAGCCTTCTGACTCACTGTAAACATGGCACAATGCTAATTACCCGATGACTTCTTACGAGAAGCTTTAAAGACAGTAACGACTGAGGAGTCAGTAGACATGGAAACGAAAGACGATCAATTCACTCTCAAAGTGTTTGTCAATGTCTCTTTTCCCCCATGTTTGAAAGCAGGTACTCTATTCACGAAGCAAGTGAGCATTTTTCATCATGGCCGAGACTGTCAGCACTTTTTGGAAATTGACAAACTACTCTCCATTACAAAAAAAACCGCTAAGGTACGAAATGTTCAGATAGGAAGCAGGGAGATAGGGTAATGCAGGGTAAGGTCTTCTGCCTTATGCTGTTTTTGCGATTATTACTGGATTAGTCTGGATTAGTAATTAGTGTCCAAAATATTGCAAGTCTTGTTATAACTCATGCTGTAGATGCAAGAGAGGCATTGGGGAAAATAAAAGGTAAAAAGAAACCGAAAATCTTTCTTAACCTTTCCACATCTTGAAAACTAGTTCTAAGAGCCTAGTATCTAAATTTACTTCTGATACCTATAGCAACCAATCAGATTCAAGCTCACTTTCTCCAGTATCTGGAGTCGGAATCTGATTGGTTGCTATGGGTAACATCCCCACTTTTCAATCTCCCTGCAATCTCTGGTGCTTAGTAAACTTAAGCTTAGGACTTCTCCTATGCTGCTCTCCACCACTGGAACCCTTTTATTTTTTGGTTATATCACACGCAGTCTCCCCTCTCTTTCTTCATTAACGTTTTCAAATTCCCTCCATTCTCCTAACCAAAAGCTAAATCTCCCATCCTCTTAAATTGGCCATCCACTAGAACGATTTTAACCCAAATCCATTATTGTTGGGGATTTGGGCTTAAAAAATTATCTAGTGTGTGTTCAGCTAATGATAAAAAAAACTTTAAAAAAGAAAGTAAGAAGAACACCTCTCCCAGATACAGCTGCCGAGAGGTAAGTATGGGGGTTATTTTTTGGGGGGGCACTAGAATGATATGGCAAGAGCATGGAAACAACATTTGTCCCAAAATTGTGGGTCTATAGGTGGTGGGGCTTATAAATTGGATGGAGCCAGATCAAGTGCCAGCTTACTTTGAGCACTGCCTATGCAAGGACAGTGCAGAGTATTTAATGTGGGAAACAAAACTACGTGTATGAGTATGTTGAGTGACCTTCCTCTAGTCCACATAGAAGCCTAGAGCTAGTGCAACCCCAAACCATGAATGTAACAATGAAACATGAACCTCCAATGGGAGCCGCAAATGTCAAACCAACAAATCACATACGAACCTGTATTCTATTTTGTTTTAACCATGAACGAATTATGAAGTAATCCATACTTTCCAAGTATCATTGGTACTAAGAAGTACATCAACACCACAATATGGCACCATGCTTAATCCCATTCAAACCCTAGACACAACACAAGCTTATTTACAAGTGCACTGAATGTGTTATTATGAATGCGCCTGTACCGGGTAAGAGTACTTCACCTGAACAAGAACACAAGAAAATCCATTCTTAGGCTTAAATAAAGAAACATGTTTTCTTTTACCTGGAGTAGCATCTAGAAGTACATATTGAGAAAGCAATTATTTTATCTAGGATCCACTTATATCACGGTATGAAATATGTAGAACATTAGACAGCAACCCATTTCCGAGTTCAAGAGATGAATTACCTTTCGTTATGTTCTTCGTGACGGTAAGTTTTAATGAGCGGAGCGGCAATCATTGGCCATATACATTGATGGATGTCGATGATGTTTGTAAAACAATATTTGATATGTTGTAGACCTGTCACTGCGACAGGCAGACGCGACACCTCCGAGGATTTAAAGCCTATTCAATTTTAATGTTCTTTTACAAGATTACTGGCACAGGGAAATCTGTAAGGAAGCTTACCTACTTATTGATTAAAAATCGATTGACCTCTACTGTTTTCCATTAACAAGTCATGAGGAGTATGAGGCTCACGTTCTTCTGTCATTCCTCTAGCTGCCTCGATGAAACCCTCTCGAGATGACCTTTACCAGTGAGGATAAGGTACTCAATATGGCTACTTGAGTTTAACACGTTCACGTCAGCGTATTAATCTAGTAATATATTCATCCAGTTCGCTTTTGCAATCTGGGCATGTGCACGCCTGGGCCAGACATGTCCGCTCAATCTACATTACATTTAGGTGGGCGAGAGGAACATTTACATTATACAAACGGGGCTGTGTAAATAGTGTTACCAATTTTTGGTTGCTCCCTCCCAGCAAAAGAAGACGATCTTTTGCTGTGGATGGGTGGGGCTTGATGTCATTCAGCCCCTCCCACTATAGTAATGATCAGGGCTGATATAACTGCCCTAGGCCAGGCCCCAGAAGATTTGCCAACTCTCCCAGGATACTGGGAGAACTGGCCGAAAAGCATGAATCTCCACATTCTGGGAAAATTGTCAACCCTGAGATCAATAGTTCATCACATGCCCTACAATTATACATGCTAACTGATAAGTAGTGATTACAGACTAATAATTTGCAATGAAACAGTAAGATATCACTAGGAAGATCCAGTCATAAATGGGAGCTAATCAGCCCTAGAATATTTCAATATACGAAACTATGATTGCTTATCCTTATACAGGGAATCCGTCGGCAGCTGATCAGATATCAGGGGTTATTATTCAGATACACAGCTAGTAGGCGGATGCCTCAGCTAATAACAGCATCAAACACTGAAACCACAAGAATAAGGAAACATAGCTGGGCTGCTCCATTTCATATCAACAAATACCCATCATTAAGGATGCATTGCAAAGATGAAAATCGTATCACAGCGTCTTTCATCTATAAAGCAAAATAACACAGGACATTGAAGATCAGATGGTTAATGGCAGCTGGTCTTGAAATACCGGCAAATAAAAATAATAGTATATATAATATATAGTAATAATTTTTTATTGAATTTTATTTATTATGGCCAGAACTGTACTGTAGGTGAGGCAGCATCAATGGCCTATAGATTAACATTACTACTTCTCTGTGTCTGCTACTAATTCTATCCATATACAACCAAGCATCTGACATACCAAACTCATCAATCCCTTTCCTCTAATGTGGTACCATTAATGCTATAGCAAACATTGGAGTTACTTTGATGCTAGGTCAGTGGGACGCCTAGTTTTATTTACTTGTCAGTTTTTGCCCCAAGGTTATTAAGTGCTAGATATCTGAAGGCACCTAACAGACCAATGAATCATGTACACCTAGAACAGGATCCAGACTTGATAAGATAAGAGAGGAAATTTGCACCTGGGTAAAACAATGCTCTACCCCAGGCTTGTTCAACCTGCGGCCCTCCAGGTGTTGCAAAACTACAATTCCCATCATGCTTTCACTGCTTAGACAGTTTATTCCTGACAAAGCATGCTGGGACTTGTAGTTTTGCAACACCTGGAGGGACGCAGGTTGGACAAGCCTGCTCTACCCCATTCACATTACCTCAAATTTACTTTCTTTTTTGATGAAAAAGCCGGCTTCTAAACTCAGTGTGAACACTCCATTTACAAAAAGCCGGCTGCATTTTAGAAGGGGTTTTGCCCTCCTACGCAGCTTTTACAGTCAGTGTGAACAGTACATAGCTGGCTTTCCTCTCCCATTGTGTTTGTGCAGTGCTCATTGGCTCACACAGCTCATCTGAACTCTCCTTTTTTCACAGCCCCGCCAATTTCCCCAGCTCTACACTCTGGCTCGTAAGCCAGCTTTTTCAAGGCTGGTAATGTGAACGGGGTATTAGTGTGTGCATGCAGGGAGAATACTTTTCTTATTGCACACGGATACTGACCAGCGTTACTGTTACACTGTTATTAGACTTGGGCTGGAAACATCATCTCTCACCTGTATTACTATTTCCAACAGATAAAATGTACCTCCTCAGCAGTTCATCATGGATTTGCTCAGGTGTAACGTTCCTCTTTTTATTGACCTATATACCTATATATATATATATATATATATATATATATATATATATATATATCGCCTATTTCTTGGGCTGCCACTGAATAGTGGGAGAAGAGCATTCATGCCAAACCTTTGCACAGTAACCTTTTATTGGATCACATCTTTTGCAGTTGGACATTTTCCTAGGTATTAATGTAAGTAATATTGCCAAGCAATTCCCGGTGCTGTGGTCATGAAGATACAACATTGCTTTTCACAAACTCTCATCAAAACCAATGGGACGAAAATGAATCATCAGAACTGATTGGTTATTTGGTTCCCCGTAAAACGCTCCAATTTAGTGACCGCAAATGATTAATAAATAGCATGTTGGAAGGACGCCACTACGGGTTACCTGGTTGGTTATTTGTTTTAGATTGAAGACCACAGGGGAAAACCAGAATGCAGAGGAAGAAGTAAACACGCAATTAAAATAGCAATTTTTATGTTACAGAGTCGGAGAATACAAATTTCTGCTGGAGAATAAAACTGCCAAGTAATGAGGGGGTGTAAGGAAATGTAGCCTGCACAGCAGATGTATAGTTTACTGATGGGATCTCATTTTCCATTGTGTACAGAGTGCTTACCCACAGGGAGTATCAGAAGAGACAGTGTTACATTAGAGTTATGTACAAAGTTCATTGCATTCCCTTCATATCTATGTCTTGGAAAATTACATCAGCTCTGGCCCAATTGACTTGACAAGGAGGGGATATTGGCCTCCAAGGGCTTGCTGACCACCAAAAACTACAGGCAATCAGGTGACCATACAAATGTGACCAGGGCTGTCATCGGGGCGACGATTGGGCCTACTGTCCTGGGTCCGGGCAAAGCTGGGGCCCGGACAGAGTGGAGGTCAGGCTCAATGACACCATCACTGACGTGCAGCAGCAGAGAGAATACAGATAGAAAGCTTCCATGTGGAAGTTTTCTATAGGTATTCCCTCTATTGGCACTACATGACAGTACTGGAGTACTGAAGTGAGGTCCTTTGGGACCAGGCGGACATCCTAACATCACATGGTGGGGCTCGGGTCCCACTATTTTTGACGGCGAATGCTACTATATCAGCATCCAGATTTTAGAACACATATAGTTATGAACAATTGCTTCTATTCATACCCTCCAACTCTACAGATATAGCCTGTAACTGTCTGTACTGGCTAAAAGGTGCTGCCCTTTCATGTCCCTGATGTGTACTGATTTTTTATTAATAAGGGTTGGAGATATGTTATATGGATCAATCATTTACTATAAATTTACATTTACTATGAATGGTCGGGTGTGCCGTCTTCGAGCCCCAACCCATTCATAGTACCGCTCGGGGATGAGGCAGTGATTTACATTAAACCAGCCTGGGTCCCAGGAGATTTGCCTGAAATCCGTGAGTCTCCTGTAAATTCCTGTAGAGTTGACCTACCCGAATTAGGCCCTCCAAGGGGACTAAACTAGAGTTTTTTTTTTTTTATTTTACAAATTTTATCCCCCCCTGAGCTGGTTCGGAAAGGGACAGGGCTTGTGCAGAATGATGGGAGACAGGGCCGCTATCAGGGTGGAAAACCAGGTCTACTGTCCCGGGCAGAGCAGGGGACCGGTGCCATGCAGCTCCCGAGCTCGGACGGATAATGTGACATCATGAGGGAAGGGGGGGGGGCCCGGGTCCAATTTTGTTAGTCCCAGGTTCTGGCGGCCCTAATGGGAGGCATGTATATTTTATATAAGATGAACCGGCCAGACTCTGACAAGTGACATTGATGTGTCCTAACGTACTGATGACTGTCGGTAGTATTGGAGATATAAGTGGGTAACTAGTGTCATCAGGAGTTACCCGACTGAGGCTGCACCAGAAAACTATACAAATCAATGTAAACAGAAGACCAATATGAAGCCGCAATACACAATCCCTGCTGCAGACTCCGGGTTATAGAAGATGGTTTAGTAGAGCAGAAAATAACCTCATGTAAATGTATGAAGCCCTGTGAAATAAGAAATGGATGCTTCCTATTATTTCCTGGTATTGTTTCTCCAGCACATTTAGACCACATAGAGAGTCATTTATTGGTATAATTATACTGCAATCATACATCAGGAAAGCGTGCAGTCATACGTCCAGCTGTCCACCCACTCGCACACAGAGGATTGAAGCTGTCGGAGGAGGTTTGCGGGAGTCTGGTCATCTCCGGACACACAGGGTTCTGTTTCGAAGCTCTCTACCATACAGTGCACCAGCAGATCATCTGGGGAGCTGGAAATATAGTGACTTTCAGCTGTTCCTGGGCCTGTCGGAGAGGAGACAGCTGTTTGCTTGTATTTGTGATTTGTGCATCATTTACAATCAGAGTTCTGCGCTAACAAGCCCCAAAAGTGTCCCTCTCTGCTGCGACACCACGCATATTCAAATGAGTCTTGGTAATGGCGCATTAATGTATGCAAAAATATTTACTCCCAAGCTAAAGTGATGGCAAAACTGCAAAAATGTATTTTTACACTTGATATTGGAATAATATGAGACAACTGTAATATATTTCCATAGAGGCTGCAGAACCATGATCTGGACCAGTGTTTTTAAATAAATAGATAATTAAATAATATTAAGATAATAGCTGACCCCTCTTTTCAGAAGACAGGCAAAAGGTAAGGTTAGGCAACTTTAGACAACAGCACCATACCTCCAAATTTGTTCCCATTCTCCATTTGGAACAGGGAGTTCCACTGGTGATGATTTTTATTTATTTATTTATTTATTAAATCCTGGCTGGCTGACAGTGTCTATACAGGTTTGAAGCATGGCTGCTGTCAGGAGGGACTCTACCACGTTACAGCGTTATTCACAGCAGAGATGGTTAGAGGGGAGAGAAGCAGAAAGAAGACTGCAAAGGTAAGTAAAGTAGGGTTAAGCTAATTAAATGGTTGGGGTTAGGGACAGCTGGAGACACACAAGGAGAAAGATTGGAAGTCTTGGGACACAAACACACCCCCAATGGTTAGGGATGTACCCACTTTACTAGCTTATTTTAGCAAGTTATGGAGGAGAGTTGTTGTACCTTGGCCCAGAATCCCTTCTGGCATCCATTATGGGGACTGTGCAAAATTACACATAACAACAAGGATGATATATATAAAAGAAATGTTACATACATTATATGGAAAGTGTCAAAAGAATTGTCAAAATCATTTTTACGCCATTGCCAGAGAGGATTTATGCAGGTCCTGCCAATGACTAAGAAATCTTATGTTCCCAAGGACTGTGCCAGGAGTATTATGGGAGAATGTGTGCCTCGTATACACTGCAGATGGCATGTGTTGGCCTCATCGAATGCTAGCAAAACAGATGAGAGAAGGATAATTGGAAAGGAAAAGTAAACTGTAGACCTTCGGTGAGTCATTATCAGAATATACCAAACAAAATTCCCTCTGTGTTCTGCATTGGCTCCGGATCCACTGAGTGGGGGTTATCTGGAGACTTTCTCAGCTGCCTCTAGCACACTACATGCAGCAGCTGAATCACGTTTCAGGTTCACCCAGAATGCAACAATCTGTTATAATCCAAAAATCCAAAAACATCATCTCCGCCTGTTTCTCTTTCTCTCTAGTTTACCCCATTTAAGAAGTCCTGGGCCCTTATATACAGGTTGTCCTGCCATTGACAATGGTTATCTTCTGCATTGATACGCCACCTACCTGTTATTTTTGGAACTGCAACTTTTCAGAGTTACTGACAGCAAGGCACGAATGCATATTAGCATGGGGATAAAACATGGCAGAATTTTAGAAATGTTATAATATTATTTATACTAATATTATGAAGTACATTTATTAGACAAATAAGCCCTCACATTGCCCTCACATTGCCTCCACCCGTTAACCCAAGTCCCCTTATCCATGGGAGACCATATATAGCATATACATATACCCCCCTCTCAATGGATGGATTATATTGGGAGAAGTTCTTCATTTGGTTAAATATCACTTTTCTTAGTTGTCCTAATACAAATCATTTCCTCCTTTTCAAAATCTCACTAAAGGACGTTCATTCTCCTTCGCCACCAGCCACAGCAAACCTAAGAAATGGCCTTACAAACGTAGATGATTTCTAATTATCTCAGATTAATGAGATAATGTCAGCATTATCCCTATCTGCCATTACCCACAATACTCAGCATATTATTGCTTCTGTGTCTTAGCGTCAGCTACGTAACGTTTTCGTTTTACGCAGTGGATTTTATCAAGTAGAAGCAAAGCCAGATAATCTCTTTTTGTTTAATTAAAGCAATCCTCTTAGCTGGTAAAGACACACATAAAGTCATTCTTTGAATTTTCTGACATTTGTAAATTGAACGTATTTTCTCTTCCAAGATAAAACAGCGCAACGGATTGTTATATCTGCAAAAATAGCATTCTGTTTACTTGCCCTTCACTTGTTATGACTGTGTCCCCAGATGATGCGTCTATTGCTGGGGACATTGCAGAAGGATTGGGACTATAATAGGATTAACCAGTGGTGGCCAGTTCGTCTGCATGGCGCAAATGATCCAACGATTGGCTGAAGAACAGCCCACTATATGTAAGTCACTAGTGAAATGAGTATGGCCAAACCAGTGGCGTATACATACAAGACACAGAGGACATGGGTAAGCTGTGTGTACGCTATAGAATAACCAGGCCGATCAATAGATAACCCAAACTAGTGATTATCTATATTGGTCCAGTGTGTATGGTCAGTATAAATCTTGGTACACACCCATACATTCATACAAGACGTGTGATGGCTTTCACATGCAGGGCAACTGGGCTGAGGGCAGGTAATCATTTTGCATTTTTAGACAGATTTGAGCTTTCCTTTTTGCATAAATCACACCCTCTGCCCCCCCCCCCAATGCTGCTGACTATTGAGTTCTCCCTAGAGGGAGAAACTAAGAGTCTGCAACCCTGACTTATCTCCTCCTGGTATGTATTGAGGAGAATGTTTAACATGCGTAGGGCCCGATTCCCAAGCCCCGTCTGGCTCTGACCCACCCCAGGTCCAGCCTAAGCCCCACCCCTTTTGTCGACGCGATTGCGGCAAATTGTATATTTTTATATTAAATAAAATGCTTTATTTCCTCCCAGTTTATACCCTTATCGGGACAAACTGGTAGACAGGTTGGACAGCGGGACAGTCGCGCAAAAGCGTTTCAGTCCTACAGCCAATATCAAGCCAATCCGAAGCAGCCGCGGCATCTGCAGGAACTGACAGGCTGCATTGCCGTATTCATGGCCTTTTAAGTGAGACGAGCTGGGTATTTACAGTGATTCACTGGGGGATCCTCCCTGCCCTGTAATCTGCTCTGTCCCAGCAGTGGTTAAACGCAATTGACACGTTATTGTCATTGAGTCCTGCCATAAAGCAGCGTGGGCATCCTGCATACATATGAGATACTGTCATTTCCAGGCCTTTCTATCTCTGGAATAGACATGAGGCAGTGACATAAGACATGTTAATCCCCTCAGCATCCAGAGAAATCCTGACATGCCACATTCTGCTGCTGGCACCGCTGTCTATGGAGATTTCCCGATCTGAGCGCTGTACAATCTGCTGAGGGGAGAAGGGGTTTGGGAATGTTCCCGTGTATCCAAAATCTATCCACTTATATTTTTGGGATTACAGTCCCTGGGAAAACGCTTAACCTGTAGCTAAGAAAGGGTCTTATTTTCTATGTCATTATACAGTGAGTCATTTTTATTGTTAGGTTGCCTTTCACACATTGCACACAGTGAGTACGGCATACAGAATGTATTCCTCTTCTTCTACTCTTATTTTATTCCGAAAAAAGAACTTAAACTGGAATTTATCTTTTACAGTTACTTGAAGTACATGTGAAACGTGTATTTATTATAATGTAAATGTAAGGGGTGAGCTTACCATGTTAGATAATGAGTTATTGCCTAAAACCATTATCCTAACATTCCCCATCCCGCTGCCTAACACTAACCTTCCCCATCCCGCTGCCTAACACTAACCTTCCCCATCCCGCTGCCTAACACTAACCTTCCCCATCCCGCTGCCTAACACTAACCTTTCCCTTCCCACTGCATAACCCTTACCTTGCCCTCTATGCCGAAAATGGATCCAGTAATGGCATCCCTTAGAAGCACATAAACACATCTACATTAAGCCAAATAGGACAAAATAATCCCCATTTCACCCTAACTATAATGCACACTGATGGGTAAATTGATTCCATACCTCTGTACACTCATAATGCAGTTTATTGGTGATAATCACAAATCTGCATAGCAGAACAGCGTTGGATAATTATGAGAATTGTGCTGGAAGTTATGATTTCCCTATCGAGGAGACACTAAACGGTAGGTAGTCAACTTAAAGCTGTCATCGTCACAATATGGAGGCACCTAAAGGAGGTGTGCCGTACCTGGAGAAGATGTGTATCATGTTTACATACAGTAGATGAGGTGTGTTCATCCATACCGTGTTTCCCCGATAATAAGACACTGTCTTATTTTTTTTTCAGGACAAAAAAACACCATAGGGCTTATTTTCGGGCTAGGGCTTATTTTATTGACTTTGTGCTGCTGACATTATGACACCTCATTGTGATTTAGATAGGGCTTAATTTCGGGGGAGGGCTTACATTAGAAAGTTTACTGTAAAATAGGATAGGGCTTATTATCAGGATAGGTCTTATTATAGGGGAAACACGGTAGCAGAAAGTGTTGTATTTTGTGTGGTGTGGTGTGGTGTGAGGTGTGTGTTGTGCTCAGCCGTAGCAGGTGTGTATTGTACCAGTCGGAAGAGCTGTGTCCTGTGCTCCATTTGAGAAGTCGAGTCTTGTGTTCAGACGAAGGACACAGGTACTGCTGCCAGGAGTTTTGCTTTAGAGTTTCTTAAGTTACTGAGAGGAGAAGATCTTCAGCTACAGAAGTGTTAAACCCAAACACGTGTCTTTCCTGACACATCCGCTCCTTAGTCACTAATTGCAGATTGCATTAAGAAGGTCAGTAAGTATCAACCAATACAACAGAAGAAGAATTCCTAGATTCCTCTTTCTATTCTATTACATACATATGCAATATGAATATAGAGCAAGGAGAAAGGCGTAGCATGGAAACAATGAATGTATAACACTGAAGAAAACAGCATTGAGAGAAACACATATAGAGAGTCATTAAATGTCATTTCTACTAACCCTTTGCCACTAAGAAGGTCCACGAAAGCATATAATCCCAGATACGCCTTTGTCTCCATGTAAATGGTTACAATGTGGCTTTTCATACTTTTTATGCATTATTTTCTTAAGAATTCATTTTCATGAAGCACAAAGAATAAAATAAATATATAGCAAGAAAGCGAGCTATACACAGAATAAATAAGACATTGATGTGTAATACTGGGGGCTGGAATAATCATGTGAGCTTGCGTTGCGTGGGGCTTGTTGCGGGAGGGCAAGCAAGTGCCCACAGTCCAGGGCTGTTGAACTTGAAAGCAGACTTGAGGCTTTAATAGTGCTGAAACCCTCACTGTGCAGATTCCCATGCATAACAGCAGGAGGCCACTCCCCCTGTGCGTACTGGTAACTGCAGTACGCACAGGGAGAGTATGTACTGGGTTACAGTATGCAGGGGGAGAGTGCGTACTGGAATCCACAAAGAGACTCCTACATTAAACTTAAGTAAGGACGGTGCAGCAAACTGCATAGTACATTGGACCAGATTCAGACTTACTATTGACTTACTCATAACTTACTCAGGAGTGAGTAAACTATGGTGATTTGCAGGGGAGGTAAGTTTCATTAGTTGCAAACAGTATTAGAGTTGAGAGATGATGTTTCCAAATCTAATAACAGTGTAACAGTAACGCTGGTCAGTATCTGTGTGCAACATGCAACAATAAAGTATTCTCCCTGCATGCACACACTGACATTCATTTTACCTCCCCCTGCAATTCATCATGGTTTTACCCACTCTTGAGTAAGCTGTGAGTAAGTAAGGGTTCTGCATGGAATGTGCACGCGTTTTACACACTCATGATCCAGTCCAAAGCTTTATTAGTTTTGTTTATTTTTATTGCATAATGATTGCGTAAAATAAACGTTCCCATGAAACATGCAGAGTTGTTCACACATCACATACATTACCAGTACTTACACACTTGTGCACTATGTAACTGCTTCTATTTCCTCTATCGTTCAGCACAGTCGGGACTCGTACATTGGTGGCTTCTGCAAATGTAAATGATTTCATCCCATTGTCACTAATCCACAGGAACGGAATCAGTGGTCAGGCTTCACACACAGATAGTCATTTGTATAATGCAACGTTTTATTAATAGAGAGATAAAAAGGATATAATAGAGAAAGAGGCCTGCTAGGTGTATACATCGTATTTGTTTTGTTATACAATTTGTGGCCGGTTGATACAATATGACAGTAACACTGTCATTTATTGTGTATTTCCCTACGGACACCGGCAAGAGATGAGAAGGACATCGACAATGGCAAGGTCAGGTCTACAGCCCTTTATTACAACATTAATGGGCTTCTGCAATGTAGCAGGGGTGCTGATCTTTCATATGACACAGTGGAAGGTTGTATTTGTGCGTCTGCTTATGGAACCTTTAGATGACGAATGAGGAAAGACATCATTAATATCCAGATGTCGATATCACTGTCTCCTTTCATGGCGGCCAATGTCACACGTCACCAGTACTACTGTATCTGTGCTAGTTACAAGAGATAGCTGGGGTCAGGATGGAAAAATATAGGATATTACCTAATATGAATTCATTTAAAATCTAAAAATGTAACAGGCGTCTTAGAAGACATGGAAAATAATTGGTGGTTTTAGTGTTTAGGTTTCCTAATGGGTAGGTGTAGGCACTGCCCCTTTCCGGCTAGGGTGTCTCAATCATCCAAGTTGAAATCAAGGAAAAGGGGGGTAGATGGTTCTGGGGCGCTGCACTTTTGTGATACGGTAAGTTTTATGTGCAAGTTCATATTTGGAGGTATTGGAGTAGTGTTTACCGTGGTTTGGCCACTTATGGGGAGATAAAGGTTCTGTCCGTGGCCTAAAAGTAATAGTTTCTGGTTGAGGACACCAGTGAATGGGTGTCTTTGTGGTAGTTCCTCGAGTGGTTAAAAGAATACAAAGGTGTTCTTGATTTATAGTGTTGGTATGTAGTGTTGGTATGTAGTCTTGGTGTGTAGTCTTGGTGTGTAGTCTTGGTATGTAGTCTTGGTGTGTAGTCTTGGTATGTAGTCTTGGTATGTAGTCTTGGTGTGTAGT